>VWYI01016820.1:0-13205 GCA_013399455.1 Anthoscopus minutus | reverse complement strand
GATGGATGGATGATGGATGGATGGATGGATGATGGATGGATGGATGGATGGATGATGGATGGATGGATGGATGATGGATGGATGATGGATGGATGGATGGATGATGGATGATGGATGATGGATGGATGGATGGATGGATGGATGATGGATGGATGGATGGATAGGTGTTGGTGTGTGGCTGTACATCCAGTATGTGCCCAGGAACCAGAAAGTGCCCTAGAGAGAAACTGAGGGCATAAAACCTGAACCAAATCACACTCTGCTGTAACTCCCTGGGAAATAAAACATGTTCTCCTGTAGACACTGGGTTTTGTAAATAGATAAATCCATGTCAGGACCAAGGCTGCCAGGGCTCAAGGAGTGCTTGGACACTGCTCTCAGGCAGGATGGGATTCTTGGTGGTGCCCTGTGCAGGGACAGGACCTGGACTCAATCCCTGTGAGCCTCTTCCACCTCAGGAGATTCTTGACTCTACATACAGGGCATGTGTGTGCGTTCCTTCACCTCCTCGTTCAACGACAATACATTTTATTACATCTCAGGAAATGAACTTGCTTCCTTCCTAAGGCAGTACTCTGCTGAGGAGGTGTGTCCATTCAGAAATTCTTCTTTACAACCTCAGGCATTGTTTTTTTGCTGATGCAAATTCCACGTCAGAGGCATCGTGCAGCAGCTCTGCAGCCTCTCGTGGGCACAGGGAGGTGTTCCAGCTGAGCAAAGCTCAGCTCATGGCACGCCTGATCAGGCACAGGAGAAACACAGTGGGTTGTAAACGCCAAGCTGACGGAATCTGCGTGAGGTGTTAAATGTTCAAACAGTAAAACACATTTTGGCTCTTTATTTCCTTCTGATTCACTCTGGAAAGTGCCTCAGAGGTGTGTCCCAGTTCCTGAGAGCTGAGGGCTGGGCAGGAGGAGGGGGAAGCACAGCTCTTATGCAGGTAAGGGCTTGAACGCCATCAGTGACGGTTGCAGAAATCCTGGGATGCAGCGATGGAAAGGGAGGATGGGAACCTCAGGAATCAGCTTCTTGGGATGCTGCTGCTGTGCCACTGCTCTTACAGCCACAGGGGTTTGAGGATCACAGAAAAACAGCTGCTGCAAGCAACACAGGAACACGGGTCACCTCCATCGAGTTTCAGAGCAAACACCTCACAGGGATGAAGGAGGCAGTTCACAACGCTCAAAGAATAGTGAAAGAAAATTACTTTCGAGCTTTGCAACAGTTCCAGGAAGGTGAAAATGAATCTCTGCCTGACCCCAGCCAGGTGCTATAAACTGACACCTCTAAGAATGTGCTTTTACTCCTGGTGCTGTTGCAGCTGAGGCCCCTGCACCTCTCCCTGCGTGTGCTGTCTGCACTCAGGTCCGTGTGGAGAGCAATTGCCACCTCAGTAAAATGAGACAGCTCTGCTGGGATTGCTGGCTGGGGAGGGGGCCTTGTGCTTTTACAGGTGCTGTAAATGTGATGTTGGTCCTGGCCAGAACTAAGAGGATCCCTGCCTTGTTTCCAGTGACAGGTGTCACTTGGTGGGCAGTACCCTCCTTCCACCCTCAGCACGCTCCAGAGGAGCCCCTGTGTGCAGTGCTCAGAGTCTGACCAAAACCAAGCCCCCAGCCCCCAGGTGAGTCTGCTCTGGGACACAAGTGACTGGAAAAGGCTGAACTTCCACTGCTGAGTGGAGGACAAGGCATACAAGCAGAAAAATCCCTTCTGTTGTTACAGGTGTGTTAATCTGGCCCCATGTCAGGGCGTTCCTGCAGAGCCCCCCGTGGCTGGAAGTGTTCCAGGTTAGGCTGGACGGGGCTTGGAGCAAACTGGAGTACTGGAAGGTGTCCCTGCCCTTGGCAGGGGATTAGAATGAGATGGTTTTTTAGGTTCCTTCACACCGAAACCATCCTGTGATTCTGTGAAAACAATATTTTCTGTACTATCACTGAGACTTGGATCCCAGCAAGGTTCTGTGTGTGTGTGCTGGCAAAATGGCATCACTACTACCTGAAAACCAAAGGAAACAATCCCAGAGCAACAAGAAACCTGGGGGGAAAAACAGAGAGAGAGATACAGAGTTTGATCATAAAATAAAACTTTAATTCTTATAAAGCCCTAAATGAGACACAGGAAGAGCAAACATTTGTTCTGCTGCTGACCTTCTCAGGCAAATAGCACATCAGACCCTGTGGGGCTGGGGGCACTGTGCTGCTGGGAAGTGAGAAATCACCAAAAGCCAGACTGGGCTGTAGAGAACCAGCTGATTACTCAGGAGAGTCAAAATCCAGCACAGAAAGAAGCCCTTACCTGGATGAATGTGTCCAAATAACAGATACATTTTTACCATTACTTTTTGCTGCTGAGGAGAGAAGAATTAATTTCCAGTGTATGTCTGGGGTTGAAATTCAAACATATTTTCAGCATATGTATAATTTTCTGCATGTAATTGGTCTTGCCGTCTCAGCTAGAGAATAGATACTGGTATTTAGAACTGAAAAATGATCTAAAAAGTTTTGGTAGAATTTTCCATTCTATCATACTAAGAAGCTGATTTTGAGGATATCTGTGCCTTCAAGGGAACAATGCTGCTGTCACAAAAGCACTCACCTGAGCTGGGCACATGCACAGTCACAGAACCACAGAGTGGTTTGGGTTGGGAAGGACCTTGGAGATCATCTCCTTCCACCCCCTGCCATGGCAGGGACACCTTCCACTATCCCAGGCTGCTCAAAGCCCTGTCCAACCTGGCCTTGGACCCTGCCAGGGACAGGATACCCAACCAACCACTTATTTTCATCTCCAAAAAGTGATTTTTTTGCTCCTAGCTGGAGTCCATGCCTTAGGAGCTGACACCAGCCAGCAAAGCAAAGCTCTGCTCTCTGCCCTGCCTGTAGATTAGGGCAGGCTTAGGATATAAAGGAAAAGACTTGCCAGGAGATGAGCTACAAAATTAACCCCTGGCTGATGGGTTAACAGGGACTGGGGTGGGTGTGCTACTCGTGGCTTTCAGTCTCTTCCTCACAGCCCTCCTCCTCTTCCCCTGCCCTGAGCCCGGCTCTTTACTGGGGCAGCTGATCACCTCGGTAATGATGCCGTTTGTGGCTAATCTTCCAGGATTAAAAATGAACTGTAGCTGCTGCGGCTTCCACCTTTGCCGCATAGCAACGAGAGCAGAAAGTCAATTAATTACCTTCTCGCTGGAATCCAGGGGCCCTCTCGTCCTCGGCTCAGCCGAGTGTGTAATGGAAAAGGGATGGAGGCAGGCTGCAGCTGGCCAGCTGGGAATTGCATGACAAAGTGAAAGATGAGCTCTGGGAAAAAGGAGAGGGAGGGTGCTGGAGGGAAACCCTCATCCCACAGGTTCATTTTAAAAAAGTGAGATGCTACTGATTACACAATTATTGAGTTATTTCACTGCTTTCAGCCCTGATGATGGTTTTGCAGACACCGTGTCTTGTGGCAGGGTACTGCCTGAGCTCCTGGAGACACGGGATTATCTGCTTTGATCTCCTCCTTGCTTTAGAACTGGGCTTTCAAGAAGTTTATTTGGGTAACAGCCCCTTTTTGGCTGCTGCTTCTTTGGCTAATGGTCCCTTTTGGGCTGTTGTAGCATCTCACATTGCCCCAGAGAGTTTCCAGCCAGCAGCTGTTTGGTTGCTGTGAGAGCTGGTTTTGAATGTGACTCTTTCACTGCTCTTTCTGGTGGCTTTCTGTGATGAAGGTTAATGGGAAAATCATTCTAAAGACCGAGATTCCTTGGAAAGATTCGACTGATGGGCACAAACAAACTGAGAAGCCATGGGTGGTGATCTGAACAGATTCTGGCTCTGGCTCAGCAGGAGGACACGCTGCTTTTAGCAGCTTCTCTGCAGTCTGGGGCTTGTAAGGTCACCCTCAGTCCTTCCAGACAGGACTCTGTGGTAGTGCTCTGTTCTGAGGGAAACTGGAAAAGTGAAGGAAGAGAAGGACTATTTTAATGTCCCTTTATCAGATCTGACAGCTTCAGAGCCCTCGGTAATTGTCTGTTAATGACAGCAAATAAAAGTTCCCTCTGGCCCCTCTAGCTCAGCTGTGTCACTCAGGTCACCTCGCTGGGGTCGGGAGAGGGGACATCAGGATTGGCACTTCTAGGGCAGGAAAGAAGGGGCAGTGGGAGGGAAGAGCATGAACTGGGATGTGCAGGAGCCTCCAGCTCGGCTCCTGCTTGAGCCATGGGCTGAGGACGGGTCCCTGTGCAGGGCTCTCGCAGCCACAGCCAGCGAGGTGATAGAGGCAATGTCAGGCAGAAATTTGACATCAGGTGCCAGAAAGGAATCCTGGTTTGTAGAAAGGATCAAATCTAGAGACCAAGGAATGTGAGACCCTCTAGTTCAACTTTCCCTCTGGGCATGTCTGTCCTGTTCTCAGTTGGGATGTGAGCTGAATCAGGCTCCAGCGATTCACCTACAGTGACAGAACTACAGCCACTGAAATGGAACCAGGAAGCTGAATCTCTGCTTTCCTGCACAAGATGGAAATTTGGAATCCCAGGCTGCCCTTTCCCCATCAGGGATTTGTGCTGCACACAGAAGTTTTTGGCAAAACCCAGTGTCCAGCTTTAACAGCCAAAGACCCTTGATGTGGCAGGAAGGATGTCAGCTCCTCCTGGAGAAACTGAGAGGCTGCAGTGCCCAGCTTGTGAATTGGGTGAATTCAGTGACATTTGCAAGCCTTAGGAAACAAATCTTGAGCATCTTCAACCTGATGCAACCTCCAAATATTTATTTAATAGGTAGTTCTAAGGAGAGGTGTTTCAGGATTGGAAGAGTTCCTGAATCACAGTCCTGCTGTGGGACAGCACAGCCCTCTCCTTTCCCAGCCTTGCAGTCTCCTTTCCCTCAGCTTTCTAACGTGGAGAAGGAGTAACTTTAAGTCTCATTATTAATTTACCTCATCTGCAGTTTACATGTGTGCAGGGGGAGGTAATCACAGAGCTGCCTTCCCTGCTGTTCTCTTCCTGAGGCTTTATACTCTCCAAATTTCTTTTTGTCATAAATCAAATTAACTAAATTGCTTAAGAAGTACTGTTCTATTAAAAGCAAATAGGGTTGTGATGCCAAAAGTTTATCATGAGAACCATGTTTTTAATAGTAATACTTTGGGATTGCAGGCTGCTAAGTTCAGAGTTTCAAAGTTCAAAGAACACTCCCCTGTGAAATAAATATTCTGTTATGCATTTACAGAGGCTTACAACATGATGAAAATGGATGAAAAGCTATAAATGTGGTTAAAATATTGGCTATTTTATTTGCTGAAGATCCTTGGATCCCCACACAAAACTGTAGAGGTGCCTTGGTCGTCCTGAGTGGGTTTGGGAAGTTCCTGAGGCACAGAGAGTGAGCCCAGCTGGTGCTTTCGTGGACTCTTTCATGGAAAGCAGTGATGCACTTCATCAACAGCTTGTCCCCTCTGCTGGGAGCTGTCCCAAGGGGAAAGTGGTGTGGGGAGACAGCAAACCAGCACAGCAAGGCTCCCCAGCTTTTGAGTTTCCTTCCTGCTGGAAAAGCAGCAGCAGGGGAGGGCAAAGCCCCTCTATAACCCACAGTGTATCCAAACCACGCTGGGCTGGGCTCCTGGAGGGCTCAGTGCAGGGGTGCTGCTGGTACCACGAGCACCTCTGAGCCTCCACCCAGTGCTGCTGCCCTCAGCTCACTGCAGGATGGAGGCAGCAGGCAGGAATGCTGCTTTAGTGCCCAGAAAGTAATTGTTTGCAAGTATTTTTTTAATGTCATTTTCCTTCCTATTTAAATTCAAAGGCTTAAGCTAGATTCATGGGAAGTCACAGAATCTGTTCCCTGTAATACCTTGAGAGACCCTGAGGGTCCTGGCAGCTGCAGAGCAGACCCTGGGTGAGGCACACTGCCTGTACCTTGCCTAGTCCTGGGCCCATTTCTGCTTCTTATGGAGCAGAGCATCCCACCAGGAAGTGACCAAAATCCCCACGAGAGGTTTGCTGCAGTGCTATCAGGTGAAATTCCTGTTTTGCTGAAATATTTTCTGTGTCAGTGTGAGCTGCACAGCTGTGCACTGTGCTGCTGCGTCACCAAAAATACATCCTCTGCTGCAGCTGTCATTTCCAGCTCAGGGGCTGTTCCCTCCTTGTTGTCTCCTGGCAAGGGATCATTTCAGTCCTGCCCTAGTACCTGCTCTCCTTCTGTACATTATCCTTGATGAAAGAGGAAAGACCCCTCTGCAAAGGTCTGGTCTTCTGCCTGAGGGGTTGATGCTGAGACCCCCAGGGCTGGCTGGACTCCTCTGGACAAGAAACTCGCTGCTTGCTTGCTTGTGAGGACAATAAATATTACTCTGTCCCAGCTTTGTTAATCTGAAGTGCTGACAGGAAAGCTTTTCAGGTCAGAGTATTTGAGAAACTCTACAGAAATGCTACATTTGGGCTGTAATATAAAATATAAAATATAAAAATACCGAGTGCTGTCCCCATGACTGCCTCTGGAGTCAGCACTGCCTGCAGTGTGAGCTATCCAGGGTTATTATGGGCACCCCTGCAAAAGACACTGTGATGAGCTGTACTCTCTGAGCCATGTAAGAAAAAGGCAGGCTCTCTGTTGTTGGGCACAGGTAGCTGCATTTCCTTGCCCTCTGTTCGTGCAGGACCAGGAGGGCTGGTTCTGCCCCATGCCAGGTCCCTCTCTGGCTGCAGAGAGCCAGGCACTCACAGCCTCCCTGCGCCACAGTGAATTTTTCCAGCACTGGGCATTGCACTGCTCACACTGGCATGGTGGGCTGAAAAGGAATGATGTGTGTGGAGCCTTCCTGCAAAAAGAGGTTTTTTTTCTCCTTTTTTCTCCTTTTTTCTCCTTTTTGGCCTTCTTTGCTAGAGGCAGGAGTGTGCCTGCCCTGGGGAGCAGAGGCAGCAGAGGTGAGGGCAGCATCCTGTCCTTGCCCACAAGCACCAGGATCCCCTCAGCTGCAGTGGGCACCAGGGGACCCACAGGCAGCAGCACCAGGTGAGGATTTCTGTTTCCTCTCCAGCAGCACAGGAAGTGTTGCTGCAGGCTGAGCTCTCCTTCCCCTTGGATCAAGCTGTGACACATCTCACTTTGCCCTTTGGCTTTCCTTGGGACACAGCAGCAGCTTCACCTGGTGCTTTTCTGGGCTCAAGTTTTGACTGTGTCTATATAGAGTTTATTTTTGGTCCCTAGGAATAAAGAAAAACCAGACTAATTGATGATATCTGCACACAGACCTCACATCCAAATCCTGCTGCTGTAAACAGCACCCTCCATGTGTGAGGCTCCACAAATTGGTGTGGGAGTCAGGCTCAGAGACCCAACTGCAATTTTGCCAGCAGCTGCAGTCCCTGGCTTTGGAGAACCTGGTTTCTGTCACTCCAAAACACTGAGAGAGATCCTGTTAAAGGAAGATGCACAAACCTGTGCCTGCTGCCCTGTCTTGTTAGCCTTGGCTGAGCTGTCGGGAATATCTCAAAGCAGGATTTGAGGTTTCCCAAATTTCTCTTCTTGGCTTTTGGATAGAGCTGGAAGGTGTTTGCAGGAGATGTGAGTAGCAGTGTGTTGCTGACCTGCTTTTATAAGAAATGGACACAGAAAGGAGAAGGCAAATGGACAGATGGGGGATGGAGCAGGCTGGGATCGAGCCCTCCTGACAAGAAACACCCCAAGGCAAGCTGGCAGCCAGCCGGCCCTCTGCCCTGAGAGGCCCCTCCCACAGCACGCACAGATTGAACAAAATTAAGAAAAAAACATTAAAAGAATAAGAAAAAAATATAGATTATATAAAAAGTCCTCAGCATTGGGAGAACAGAGGAGAAATTTCCTGTACAGACCAGTCACCATTTGTTACAGCCCCTACAACTGCAGCAGAAGAGCTTTTTATTTGAAAGGTGATATTAAAAAGCTTGGCACCTATGAAGTGTGCACCTTCCTTTCCTAGTCCATTGTCATTTCCTGTGAAATACAAGAGCATGTACATATATGAATATTTAATTTGACAGTGATGAAGCTTTATATATTAAGTCAATGAAAATGTTGTTAAGCTTGTGGGAACAATACTGCAGAGTAGTGAGCTGGGAATCTGGTACCCAGTGGCTACTGCTTAATTTTGATGCGAAGCATGAAGACAAACAATGAGTTAAACTTAATTCCAGCCTATTGAAAGTGGTTTTGGGAATATTTTGTGCTCAAGTTGCAAATTAATTTTTAGTTTATAGGTGATAATGGTTTATCAAGGCTCTTCCCTCCGGGAAATGGAAATCACAGCAATTCATGTACTAATTTTTTCCCAAATTGCAAATCGGAAGTTATTTATTTTGCAAATAGTGAGGTCAAATCAAGAAACTTTTTTTTTTACATATGGTATAAATTTTTATCACAATACACATCAATGTAAAACGATCATATTTCCAACCCTTAATATGTGTGGTCTTTTTTTTAATGACTCTGTATTTAGGCAGCCATTTTGTGTTCAGTAAGAAAAGTGAAATAAAGAGGGGACATTCACTGTGGGTTTTCTCCTGTGGCTGCCTCTGGATTTCACTCTGCTGTGGTTATTTTACTGCAGAGTATCTGCCAGTGTGGCTGCTGCCCTCTTTGTCTTGAACACCGGATTGTGGATTCAGCCACAACAGCCAGAGCCCAAACCCAGCAGCAGCTTGTGTGATTCTACATCCAGAGTTTCCTCTTCGTGCTTTTTGCTGCTGGTGAGCTCTAAACACACTCAAGAGGGAGAGCCCAAGGCTTGGGACATTCCAGCAGCCTGGACTGAAGCCCACAGACCCCCCTTCCCCTCCCTTCCCCTCCAAAGCCCACTCACCGAGCACCACGTCCTGACACCGATGCCTTTTCCTTCCCTACCGTCCCGAAATTCCCAGAGCTATTAACTAGGTCACGGGAGCTGGTCCCGAAGCAGCAGTTTATCTAATTGCCTTTTTATAGTATATTGTGCAACTCTTCATTATCCTGTCAGGGCTGCCCGGCGCGGCGGCGGAGGGGGATGAGGAGGCAGAGCTGGGATGAAGGCGCTGCAGGGCAGCATCGGCTTGGCCATAAACCAGGAGCTGCTTTTGGCAGCGGCTGCAGGAAGGTGGAACGACTTCCATGGCCTGGGATCACTTCCCTAAGTGCACAAGGAGCTGGCCAGAGGGGTGGCTGCTGCTCCAATAAAACCTGGGCTGACCTGTGTGAGTTCTGCTCTTTGGGCAGATGTGACCACGGAATTTTCTTGGCTGTTTGGGCAGAAGGTGCCACTCAGCCTTCCTGTCTCAGCTGCAGCAGGTTAGAGGGGTGTGTGGAAATATTGTGGCATAGGCCAGGAGTCTGAGCAGGGATCAGGGGGTTGCACACCTGCATTTGGACACCCACCCTTTTCCTGAGTGTTACAGGGGATGATGAAGGTGAACACACAGGATTTGCACATCCCCTTTTTCATATGGTCACAATTTGCAGTCTAGTGTGTTTGTAGTAGCTCACAGCCCCCCAGAGCCCATGAATCAAATCCTTTGCATGTTGGGAGCCTGACTGAGCAGTGAACTAGGAGTGATGCCCATCCTGCTCCCAAATATCTGCACCTTCGTGCAACTGCCACTGCTCTGTGCTGCCAGCAGCCCGGAGAGGGGCTGGTGGTGAGGGACTTAGAAAGACAGCACACCCAGGATTTGCCTTCCTGGCTTGCTTTAAATGATTTTTGAGCACAAATAGCTCTTTTCCCTCCGTTTAATAATCAGAAGACACAGCCACAACCTTCGCAAGCCTGGTCTGCAGAGATAAGGCAGAGTTGCTCCTCCAGCTTGGATGTGCCTGGGAAGGATGGTGGGGTCTGGACGAGCTGCTCCCCGCAGGAGCAGGGCTGCACACCCCTGGGGCTGCTCGGGGGGTACAGGAGACCCTCGGCCCGCCCGGGTTGCGGCTGCAGAGAAAGCAGATAGTGCCAGAGCGCTCCGGCTTCAGCGCTGGCAGAGAAGAGGCTGCGGCTCGTTCACGGGCTCGCTCTCGCCTTTTAGCTCCGGCTGAAATGATTTGCAGCTCAAACGCCCCCCCGAGAGCCGCTAACCTTTGGATAAGGTTTGGCATCATTATCCTGCTTGGGTTAATTGGGAATTAGGGAGAGCCCGGGAGTGACGCGGCTGCCTCTATCCGTCCGTCCGTCCGTCCGTCCGTCCATCCACTCGCCCCTCCAGCCTTCCCTGGCGCGCTGCAGGCAGAGATGGGGAGAGAAGCAGAGGTAAATGCCCCGACCCTCCTCTCCATCTCTCCGTGTTTTCCTCTCTTCCTCTCCCTCTTTTTTGCCCCGTAGCCCTTCCCCCCCTCCCCCGCTCCTATTTTTGTGCTTTCTACCCCGTTTCAGCTGCCGGTAGTAGTTCTGGGGGAGAGCGGAGGAAGTCTTTTTATTTTTCCGGCCGCTGCTGCTGACAATCTTTTTTTCCCTGTCCTGGAAAAGGCGTCCCGGAGGCAGCAGAGGGACCCGGGGGTGCTCCCAGCCGGGCGGGGGTGGCGGGGGCGGTTCCAAGGTGCCAGCGGGGACGGGGAGGCGGCTGCGGGCTCCGCTCCCACTGCTAAAACCGAGAGGACACATCGGCATCCCCGCTCTGCATCCCTCGGAGCCCCCAGACCCTGACCTCAGCATCCTCAGCATCCCCCGCAGTTCCTCACTGACCTCGGTGTCCGACGAGGCTCAGCAGCCCCCGGCGCTCTGCGGGCTCTCAGCTTGAGGGGTCCCCCGGGCACGGAGGGGGCACAGCCCTGTGCAGCACAGGGAAAAGAGACGCCCAGGGCATCCCCGGGCGGAGGAACGGCCCGACCCCGCCGAGGGGACGGAGGGTGGCACGGCCCTCGCAAGACAGCCCTGCCCCGGGGCGTTCACTCGGCACCGGCCCCGAGATCCTGGGCTCATTTTCAAGCTCCCTGTGACTTCTTTTTGTTTTATTTTATTTTTTTTTCCTTTCCTTGGTTGGAGCTTTTTGCTTTATAGGTTGTTCTCGGGAGATTTTGCCTGGTTTTGGTTTTTTTGTTTTGCGTTGTTTTGTTTTGGGTGGTGGCATTTTTGTTTGTCTTGTTTTGGGCTTTTTTTTGTTCCGCTCTTTTTTTTTTTTCCTAGTTGGTTGATTTTCGGTCGGTCTTGGTTTTTTCTTGTTGTTCCGGTTTTGTTTGCTGTTTGTGGGTTTGTTTT
Organism: Anthoscopus minutus; assembly: GCA_013399455.1. Classification (NCBI taxonomy): domain Eukaryota; kingdom Metazoa; phylum Chordata; class Aves; order Passeriformes; family Paridae; genus Anthoscopus; species Anthoscopus minutus. The sequence continues at coordinate 2,030 of VWYI01016820.1, read as the reverse complement.
TTTTTTAATATAATTATTTATTTTGATTAGGATTTTTTTTCCTCTAAGAGATGTCTCCTGAACCCGACACATCCATGACACTCTGGATGCTCAACGAAGAGCCAAAAGCCCATTTCCTCCACCCTTGGCATGATCATAGAAAGGCTTGGGTTGGAAGGGACCTTCAAGGTCGGCTGGGCGGCTCCCAGTGGAGCCCCCTCCCCTCCCTGGCACCGAGGGCTGCTGGCCAGGGGTGCGGCGTGATGCCCGGTGGGACCATTTTGGGTCTCGCAGCTGACGTTCGAGGCTGCCGGGGCAGGGGCAGGGATGCGTCAGGGCTATTTGAGGTAATAATCACGCACCAGACAGAGATTTGGATGCATTTTCGTTCCTTCTTCCCTGATGCCCCCTGCAGCCTCCAGAAACAGAGCTCCTGCATGTCTTCTTTCATAACGAACTCGTCTTAGGCTGAATAAAAAAATGATGTGAATAAAAAGGAAAATAAATCGTTGGATTAACCCCTCACGGTGTCAGTCGTAGCTCAGGTTTTTCCGGGCTGTGAAGAGGTGAAACGGCAGCTGCGGCAGCCGAGGGCGGCTGTGGCGGCCCCAGCTTTTCAATTTCTCCCGTTAAATCCCAGCCCGTCAAGACGCTGCTAAACCCGGGGCGAAGCCGTGCCCCGCTCGGCTTTCTCGACCTATCTGTGCACTGACATGTAATAATTCCCACGCAAAGCCAAGGATGCGCCACGCTCACTCGCCCTCCTCCTCCACTGCCATCAAAAAAAACCCATTTTCGGGGGGCCAGCTGTAGAAGCAGCTCGCTGATCCCTGCGCCGGGAGCAGCGGCCGAGAGACCCCTTAGGGGTACAGACCTCAGTGGGGATATTTTAGGGTTTTTTCTGGTTTTTGCGCCCTTCAGCCTCTTTGAACCTAATTTGCTTTTGGATTGTGGCTGGGGAAAGAAAATAAAAACGTATTTATGAGGTTATTTAAGGCTTCTTTCCTAGCAATTGGAGGTTTTTTTTCCCCATCTCTGCTCAGTACCGCATCCCACCTGCGACTGCAGTCTGGTCAACTCCTCCCTGCTCCCTCAACAACGATACTAGAAATTAATTTAGTGGTGGCTTTTCCTCCCATCTGGAGTAAAATAATAATAGGATTTCTTTTTTTGCCTTCCAAAACAGCAAAGGAAACAGAAATTCTTCCCTCCCCCCCACTTTTCAAAGAACGTATATAGATATAATTTTTTTTAAAAAAACAACGATTCAAAGGCTCTCCCGCCGCAGAGGGGACGTGCTTTCCCACACACTGCCCCCGAATGCCGTCGCTCCCCCTGCCACTCTCCACTCGCCTGTGCCACAGCACAGGACCGGGATTTCCCGTTGTTGTCGGCTGTTAGCCGCTCACCTCGGAAAAATTTAAAACAAATTAAAAATCGTAAGGCTTTTAACTTACAAACGAACATAAGCCCTTGGAAGCAAAGCGAAAATATCTGTATTTTGTTTAAAGGAAGGAGAACCTCAATGTTGGCTGGTGGGGACCGGGAGCTCCTCACGGAGCATCCCCCGGTGCCGATGTCCCCGCGGCCGGGCGCTACCGCTGCGGTGCCGGGGCGGTGCCACCCGGCTGCGGGCCCCAAACGAGATCTGCGCCCCTTGTCCCGCCGGTTTGGGAGCTCACTGATCCCAGGAATCGTTGCAAAGAGCTGAGCCCCCGCTCCCTGCGCACAGCTGTGTCCCCCGGGCAGGGGCCGCTGCCCAGGCCGCCCCCGCCTCCCAGGGGGCCGCGCCTTTTGGGGGACAGAGAAAATAAAAAGAAGGAGATGCGAGAAGGAAAATCTCGTTAAGAACCTGTCGAAAGCCGCCTGTCCGCCTCTTCTGCGGGGCTCTTTTGTTTCTCCGTGGGGAAGGGGCTGGCGGCCGGGGCCCGGCGGGCGGGCGCGGGGCAGGTGCGGGGCAGGTGCGGGGCAGGTGAGGGGCAGAGCGGGCAGCGCAAGGGATGCGGAGCAGGGCGGGGGGTGGTCCCGGGCTGCGGCGCTGCTGGCGGGGC
>VWYI01016818.1:4086-45948 GCA_013399455.1 Anthoscopus minutus | reverse complement strand
ACCATGAACCAAAGAAGTTAAACAATATAGTTTCTTTCTAGTGTCTGTACCTAGGTCATGTATTAGGAAAAACTTTTTGTTGACTAAAAAACTGCCCTCTAATATTCTTGCAGAACAGAATTGTTACAGAATTCTTATAGTTCTGTCTTCCAGATATGCCACATCTCTCATTTAACACTAATAGAAGCTGCTTTTCCTGAAGTCAATCTAACTCCCAACTTACTTTTGCTCAATAGAACAANTTTCCTGAAGTCAATCTAACTCCCAACTTACTTTTGCTCAATAGAACAAATACAACTGCAACATTCCAGAGCAAGTATTTTCACTCCCACTAAAGCATCAGTTGGCATAAATTTCTTATTCACACAGTCAAGTAAATCCAAGCAACCAAACATAGTAAAACAGAAATCCATAAATACAGCTAGGTTCTTCCTGAAAAAGCTTCAGCTTCTTCCTAGCTGAAGAAGGTTTGAGCTTTGGATAAGTTAGAATAGGTTTTAATGCATTTACATTGCAAACATGTTTTCTCTTTATGATTTAGAAGCACCAAGAGGGATANNNGATTTAGAAGCACCAAGAGGGATAAGACAGAGCAGTATTTTGAATGAGGCAAATGGTCATTTTACTAAAGGGCAGAAGTTCCCAAGCTCCTATACTTGTTGTGTAAATACACTGCTCTTAAAGCAGACAGTACTTTTTATATTTTACTTTTATCTATTTAGCTCATGCATCAACCTGCATTTGTGACAGTTTTTCACTAAGTTTTGTGGTTTGTTTGGTTAGGGGTTTACTTACCCACAAGAGCAGGAAGCTGGCACATTACATATCATTAGAACACAGTAAAGTGGGCAGATTTATCAGGATCAGTCATATCCTACCAATTCCCCCAAAAATATTCACAAAAGGTTTAGGGATCTGACTATCAAAATTACATTTTCAGCACACCTCAATATAAGCTTTAATCCAGTTAACTAGTGTGCTTAACCTATAAGCTTTAATCCAGTTAACTAGTGTGCTTAAAAAATAGATTTCATTCCTTACTCAGGCAAAGGTTCCCATTAAAGCCCCATCAGAAGACAGCTTTTGTAGGACTGCAGTATTCTTCTCTAGATTTGAATTCCAGATCTCCCTAACAGCGAGCATGACACACACGTCTGTTATGCTTTAATTACATCTTCAGGGACATGTTGAGAAAAAAGTTGTAATAGAAGGTATTTTTTAACTGCACAGTACTTTGTCACAAAATTCTCAAATACTTATTTCATACTTTGTTGATTGCTATCAGGAAGGCAACAAGGAATACTATATTTCCACAGACATACACAGTTAACACAATCTGTTTAAACAGACGACCCTGCAAGAAAAGGGGAAGAAAAGTTATTGTACAGTCAGTTTTTGTATTGGTTTTAACAAAGAATCATCCCATTTCAAAGTAGTTAGTTACCAAATTGTGACTCACCTCTGCTTCTGCAGATGTTAGTGACTGCAGTATCTGTACTCTGTCATCCTCTATCACTTCAGCTGTTCATGAGAAGAAAAACAGAAGTCAAATCTGCCCTTACGAGGAAGGGGGGGGTTTCATTTTTATACTGCCAAAGTCTTGATCCTGTGACAAAGTCTTACACAGCATCAAATATGAAAAAGGACTTGGAAATCTCATTTGACATTTCATGACCTGCTACTATCACGCTCACAGTGCAAACAAAAAATTATTCCGGAGCTGACCTACAAAAAGTATATTCTGAACATTGAAGTCAAAGAACATTTGATCTCTTTTGGTAGCTTGAAAAATCAAAACAGTAAGTTTTGAGCTACCACCTTTTCCTTTTATATTTTGAGATAACTGGATTTCATTTAGAAGTATTTTCATTAGCCAACATGAGAACACTCACTGTCCAAACATTTCAGGTTAATTTCCCTATTTCTAGGAAGCAATTACCCCAGTTAAATTTAAATTCATGTATTTTATAATTACTCCTTCTCCACATGCCACCGTACACAGACTCTTTATTAACCAATCACACTTCCTCAATTCTACAGCTGTCTCATCTCAGCCTTAGACCCAGGTCAGTCACATGTGCAGTCAGCTCTTCTCCATGACACCAGCTAGTGAACAATTTCTAATTAAGTTACTACCATCTCTTCCCTAGACATATTGGAGTCAGAATTTCATATTCCTTCCCCATTCAGTCAAAATGGCAAGCATTCAAGCTTGCTCCTGCAATAACATCAATCCATTGACAGTTAAAATGCAGATTAAATCTGCATGAATTAATCTGGATTTAACATATCCATCTGGGATAAAAATTATGGCAAAAAATAAGAGTCTCAGAAATTATTTACACATTTCAGTCCCCTGTGAACTGTGGTTTAAGAAATGAGACATTAGTATTTAAAATGGCACAAACCACACTCTTCTAGAACACTTTTGTCTTGAAAACTGGTTTTCTTCCATATTCATTTGTCTACAGAAAATAAGACACTATTACTCGAGAGTTACTCCCTTTCAGCTTCCAAGATAGAGGCCAAAAAACATCTCCTGAATTCAATCCACACTGGTTTTATTCTCAGCAAGCAAGGGGAAAACTGGATTTTTTCTAGGTTTTACCTTTACGAACAAGACAGTAGCTGTGTATTTCCAGAAGAACATCAGTACCAACATGCCAAGCTACAAAGCCAATCATTGCATAGGTGTCCCATGGGTCTGGCAGGTCAAGTGCTGGCAGATCCATTCCCAAGAACATAGTCACAACTATTCAGTAAAAACAAGATAGAAAACAGTAAAAACATTGTGCCAATGTGCTTTAATGCTTTTGTAAATAGATTTCCCATGAATTACCTAAAGCTGCTTGAGGAATGAGGTTCAAGAAGTTCATACAGCTGAAAGTTGTTGGGGGCATGTTGGGGTGGGATGGAGGTTTTTTGGGTGGGGTTGTTTTGGGGATTTTTGGTAGCATGAGGGCCTACCAGGAAGACAGGAACAAGAGGAAAAGGCCAAGATGGTTTCCAACATGCTTAGTGCCCTATCACGTTCCAGCCACACAAACACCAGCATTTGTGCCTATCAACAAGGCCAGTCACCACAACATTTGTGCTTAAGGTTCCTGTGAAAGCTTGCCTCTATTATTAGAACTAAACCCAGCTTCTGGATCTGTAAATGAAATTCCTGTCTCCTATTCAATAACATTGAACTATGCTACTGTAAGAACAGTCATATCCAAGACAAAAAGCAATTAATTAAGATAAGGACAGGTCCTTATTACAGAGGAATTTCAGATTTTTCAGTAATTCTTTTGGTTTTAAAGTCACCTTTTCTCTAAGTTGTATCTAATGGCCCCTTAAAACTCATACAAAAGACAGCAAAAAAAAGGATCTTCAGACATGCCTGGACTGGATGTCCATAGATGTTTTAGAAGAACAGCCCAGACAAAGGACAAAGCTCCTTTAAATCAGTTAAATGGGAGTTACAACTATTACTTCTACTCACCAGCTAATATTCTAGCTGTTGTACCAGTACTCCAGTGAAACCAGTTAAACAATTGCCTCCTACAAAACAATGAAATAGATTTTCTTGATTACATAGTTGGGGGAAGGAGGCAGAAACAAAAGAACACTTTTGCCTACTTTCAAGCTGTAAAAACTTTCCATTGTACAAAGAATGTTCAAAGAAACAGTCACATTGAATTCCTGTGGCTGTAATATAATGAGTCAGTTGTACCTTGGCGCGTGACAAGATGGTCTGAAACCTGCCATAAGTGGTTGAAAGATTGTCAAAGCCATCACAGTGCAGCCAAGATAAGGATGAAAACCTGCTTGCTAAACAGAGAACATTTTTCTTAAGTATATTATCTATACAAACAGACATAAAAGATACCAAAATTGGAAAATTCTATTTATTCTTGCATTAGTAAGTTACAGTGGAGCAGCACTGGCAGAGGTGACAGGACACATTAAGCTGTCCTGCAACCACATGGAGACTGTTTGCCTTGGTAGCAGACACACTGGTATGTCTGCTGAGGGTTTGTTCCACCTTTTGGCTTTATTAAGAAATTAATCTGAAGGGCAGATTAATATGATTATAGAAGTCATAGTCCAAGCTCTTCAATCTCAGTCCTGTGTTTTCAGGATAGGTCTGTTTTATAACTTATCTAAGCACTGTTCTTCTCTTTCACCCTAAAACATTTTATTCAGCTTCCCTAATTCACACATGTGACTGTATTCTCCCACCTTGAATTCAGATACTCTCTAGACTTTCCAGCTTTTGATGTCACCTTGCATGGATTGGAAGACAGGTGACACAATAGGTATACAATCTCTATCTAGCTACTGCTCCAGACTAAGCTTGTCACCAGATGCAGTTACATCTAAGTTCACAAAAACACTTATTCCCAGCAGGTTTACCATGCTATTGTCAGTCATCACACCCCTTACTCCCCTCCCAAATTCATACTCTCTAAGGAAACAGTAAGACCAAAATAGCACATAAAGATATTGTGCGCAAGGAATTTATTTAGGAGAAAGAGGAAGGAAGGAAAACATCAAAAGTTTTCAGCTGTAGTTTAAAGGAGACAACATTCCTCTTATGTGTTGCTGGGATTTGAAATCAGCCTACTTTAAGAAGAGAAATTTACTTAGAAATAGTCATAACATATTATGTCAGTGGACTTTCTCATTGATTTAGTCCCACCTCTACCTCTGAGTTAACAAACAAGACAAAAAGTACACACTTACTTGGCTCCAACCTCCTCTGTATATAAAAGGCAACACAAAAGAAATGCTTGTCAGCATGACTGTGGTCAACATAAGCATACGATGCACCTGGAAAAGTTAAGTTTGGCTTTAGAAACTCTACAGCTTTCTTAATACATCATTAAAAGACATTAAGTAGATCTACAGTTAAAGATATTCTTAATCCCCACTTTAAACTTTACCTTTATTAGTAAAGTAGGTGAACTTCTGATTTTTAATTGTTCCACTTTATAAGATTAAAGAAAAAGACTAAACATGGTATGATTTACATATCTCTTGGATCTAGTAACTTTATAATTCTGCTTACAATAATGCTGAAAATACAGCTGGAGATATGTGGAGATTTTGCCCACCTGAAACCACAACTCCTTTCCAAACAGGAATGAATGAGACCAGACAGGTTTGAAGAATCGTGCAACAATAACACCGATACTAACTGCAGAAATCCAAGCAACAAACATCAGTGCTCCTGAAAACAGAAAAAACAAACAACCCAACAAGGTAAATGATAAGTAACTTAAGTGCACATGAATACAACATCCAAGACTATGTAATAGTTTTGTCCATATGCACATGGTCAGAACTTCGCAATGATTAAAAACATATCACCTGGTTCAGGCTACAGCTTCATAGCCTTTGAGGACAGAAATATCCATGCAAGAGATAATCATACTTTGCCCACACAACACAACAGAGCATGCTGCCGCTGCATGTTTCACATGTGCTAACACAATTTGTGCCTACTGGTGAGAGAAACCACTCTATCACCAACTCAGACATCAGAGGATGAAAGAAGACATTGCTACAATCTGTGTAATAAAGAATGAGTGGCATTTCTATCATGGACCTGCATTAAAGTCTAGTAGCGTGGGAGAAAAAATTCCCTTTAACTTCAGTGGCTCCAGACTGTCAGTTGAGTGATTTGTCATTTCAAATAGAACTAAACCAGAAATGCAACTACAACAACTTGAAATAGAGAGAAAGAGATAAACAAGTACAAACTATAAATTTAAGGGAAAAGGCAAGGGAAGGTTCATTTTCCTGGGCAAAAAGAATCTCTCAACACTATTATTGAAACAAAAAAATAGTAACTTCACTCTGCTACCAGAGTATCAGATCTTGCTAGCCAACAGAATATACAACATCAATGCCAGAAAGACAAGAAGGAATACCAACTCTGCAATAACCCCTCAGACTTGGCAAGCCTAGAACTGGAAAACTAGAAACTTGCAGCTTACCATGAGCCTTGATAAGCCGTGGGGCCCGGGAACCTCCGATATCCTGAGGAAGACCTGTGACATTGTACAGTCCCTCGGTGACCAGGGGCTGACGATGGTGTTTGTATATGAGTCCACCTGAGCAGTGACAAAGTGGTTTATTTCTTGCTAATGAAAGCTGGTGCATTTGTAAGTGTGCCCATTCCTTGTTTGTGAATTCAAGCCCTGTTGTGACATCTGTGCATAATCAAACAAGCTAACACACAACATGGTAAGAGCCTAACATTGCCTAAGCTATCCTGCACGCTTAATGTACAAAACACAACTCACCCAGCTACAGGAAATACCATGGTTCCACTACATACACAAGACATGAAGAATAATTCCCTTTGAATCTAGTCTCCATCTAAAAAAAAAGGATGTAGCTGGTTCTCAAGAAGCTATCGGTTCCTATCATCAAGTGAGCATACAATACATATATGAGTAAATTTCAGAAGCAAACCCATGATCCAGAGAAACAGTAAGGTCTCTGGTAAGTAAGGTAAGAAGAATTAAAGGTCTCAAACTTGGAAACCTTAGTTCAGACACCAATTCTCATCTAAGCCATATCTTACAGAAGGTTTACTAACTCATTTGGAGCTGTTAAAAGAAAAGCAACCATATGTAAGTCAAGTTTACCTTCACTAGCTTCCCCATCTGCCAGAAAGATGTAGTAACTGGTATCCAGATTAAATCTCCCTTTATAAGCAGGGAGACGAATACTCCTTCTGAAAGAACATTGAAGAATACCATCTGCAAGCCTCCATGACACATCTTCAAGGGCATTCTGTAAAACAGAAGCTATTTAATACCTAGTGTTTTCAGATTGGCAGAGTAATTGGCTTAAAAGTAACCCTACAAAAGACAAAAGTGTCGCTGATGTATAAAGAAAAAATACAAATGATCCAGGGAAGGAGGACCCCTTCTAAATTGGCATGCAAGAGGCATGTCAGTCAGTAAACATAGCAACTTATGGTTTGAACTGTCACTAATTTTTACAGCCCATAATAATGTTTAACCCAGCACACACCAGCTGCAGTTCTAGCAAAGGGACAAACTAATAATAAGCACAAAGCTTCCAAATAGACTAAGCTCCCATTGTGTGACTATCATTACACATTCAATTTAGATTTCCAAAGTTAGTATTTACTAGGAAGTAAGAGCCCAGCCAATCTCACCTTAGAGAATTATTGATCCACCTCAGTATTTACACCTGCTGTGCAAAACAAAAGCACAAAGCAGCAGCACACCTTGCTTCAAAGCTACATCTGTGAAAGTGTCAGAGTTGTTTTAAAACATACCTCTGAATCCAAGAGAGGATGGCTTCGCTCCCTCAGACAGGCAGCACTCACGTGAACGAGGTGATCCTCATTAATACACAGGTAAGCATCATCACCACCCTGCAGAGTTGAAAAGAGAAATATCTATAGCCCAATAAAAAACACTATTGGCAGTGTCCAAAAGGTCTTTGATTTAATATAGGCAGCAAGACCTGAGAGATTTCTGTAGTTATCAGGCTGTTATTTCCCACTTTTCAAACACATCAGTACTATTACTGAGGAACCACATTAAGTCAAAGAGATGACACATAGAAACATGCATTATGATTCACACTCCCCTCCCAGAGTAACAAACACATTATCAGAAGTTTCTTTAATTATTTAGAACTTATTAAATTACTACAAAAGATGGAGATGGATGTTGGAGCTATTTAAAAATCCACTACAGTTACAAGATTTTTTCCTCCACAGCTGTAAAAAAAGTGTTGTTAAGAACCAAGTGTTCCTGCACAAGGGATATGAACATAAACAGCATCTGCTTTGTGCAACAAGTAGCTTAAAGATTATGCATTGGTCAACAGCATCATCCCTCCACATTATCATAAGTTAGAAAGAAGTATCTTTAAACATTTTTAAGACTGTTTGTATAGGAGTAACATTAAAGGATCAAATGCAAATAGTTTTCAGAATAACAACCCAGCTTCTGAGAGGTGAGATTTTTTGAATGGGTAAATAAAGATTGATTTAACCAGGAATTTCAATCAGACAGGCTGAATTCTGCCATAAGAGATATCCACAGGGAAATTCTACTGCAATCATTCAGTCCTGAGCTAAAAGTAAATATCCACCTATAAGAAACAACCTGTGTTTTAGCACTATGGGAGAGTTATACTTTGTGTAACATCTGACAGTAGTTCCATTTTCCATATGCACTTGCATTCAAACTTTACTAACATCACAAAAGCGACTATGAAAAATAAAATAGAACACTCACCATCCACTGGTCATGGGAAAATGCAAATGCTAAATATCCTTCACTTGGACCACTCATTTCAATAAAAACTGAACTCTCCTCTTGTTGGAAGGATAGAAAAAAACAGGAAGCACTTCCAGGATCACAGTTTGTAGGGTTCCTAATGCAGAACTTTGTAACTCCACAACCTGATGTACTAAACTAAACAGATAAGCAAACAAACAAATTGTGAGCAATGAGAGTTTCCATTTTCTTCCTCCTTTCTATCCATGGTAGGAAAAAAGCATACAAGGAACAGCATCATCTATGTCTATACACCCTTCTCTTAAACTATGTCTACAATTACCCTAGGACTACTAAGTAAAAATGATGGTGAAGTCCAAGCTAAATTTGAGTTGTATTTTCACTTTAAAGGCATTACAATAAAATAACTTTGAGAAGTCAGTAAGAACTTCAGAAAAAAAATTCCTCTGGTTTAATATTTGGAGAGGTAATATCAGCTGTAAGATGAGAAAGAAAATAAGGGTACTACAGATTCATGCTTGCTTTTTAAAGTAGAAACTCCACTGATACATGTTGAGAAATTACATTGATTAGAAGTCACAGTTATCCTGGATCAAATAGCAAAGCTTGCTCGATCCATTCAAGACCCTGTAACAGAAGTCAATAACACAGATGAACTCAGAGAAGAAAGCTCCTGAGCCTACAGTAGCTAAATAGGAAGTGGTGAGTCAAGACCAGATTAAGTCTTTTCCCATCTCTTATGACCAGTATGCATAATATTTTCTGATCATTCATTTCTAAATTTTCTGTTAATCTTCTGATCTGTGTGCAGCATGAGAACATTTGACGCTAAGAAGTTCAGGCAACTCAACTAAGGGTAGCTGTCATGTTCTTAGCCTTAGATACCAGTTACTCATCCATCATCTCTCCTTTTTAATTAATAGGCTGTATCAATGTCATCTCACTAAATTCCATTCATCACAAGCATTAAGTATAGCCTGATTTAGCTTTATCATTACTTACTGGCTTTGATATGTAGGAAACTGGGTGTGAAGTTGACACAGCCTCTGATGTTGCATGCAAAGGTGGTGTTGGGGACAGCACATCAGGCTGAGAAACAATGGGACCTGGAATCTTTACCCAGAAAATCCTGTATTTCTTTACAACTGTGGCTCTTAAAAAAAAAAAAAGACACACACAGAGTCATTACTGTATACAGTACAGCTGCCTGCTACTTTAAAAAGAAAAAAAAAAAAGAATATATACTTCCCACAAATCATTTGCAAAACCTTCATCTTTATGGAGACCTCTACCATTTTAGGGATTGAAGTAAGAAAATATCTTAAATCTCAGTAGAAAAAGAATTTTTAAACATAATAGCACATGCTGCAGTGGATATGAGAAACATTCATGCCTATAGCGTAGATTAGAACTTCAGAGAAGAGTTACATTGCTTTCATCCTGAAGTTCACAAAAAGCTAATAGTGTATGAGGGGAGTATACATATCATTTGGTTAGGTACAGCAAAGAAAAAGATTCTTAATAGTGCATATTGCAGGTACAAGAAGTGAGAAGGTAGCTAGAAAGACTAAAGAAACCAGTCTCCAAATCCCCTTATACTCTCCCTGAGGAAAAAAAGAAAAAAAAAATCACCTTCAAGCTCTTCCTAAAAAAAGTATCTGCATTAACACAGTCTCTGCAGCAAGTAAGGGGTGTTGACTTTTCAGGCCATTGATTGGACCCAAGGGCTTTTCAGTTGCTGGACAATATTTGACATAGACAATGGTACAGGTTTACCTTTTCTGCATTTTAATAAGTTAGAATTGATACTAGGTTTACTTACAGAAACTGTACATGTTTTGGAGCATCTCCAGGAGCAACCCAATAAACTGTTATGTCTTTCTTTTTTGCTTTACTTGTGTGACTGACAGCTGAGTTCTGGAAACACGCACATATTAAGAGTTACATAGTGGATACACATTTTGTTACTTAACACAGTTCAGCAGAGAGACACTGCAGTGTTACACTACTCAACCCCAGTGCAACTGGCTTTTCCCCAATCAGTCAAGATCAGCTCAGCTGATCTGTAGCACTGTGACTTACTCATACTAACAAACTTGAAGAGTAAAAGGAATGACTTTCAATCCAGAAGACTCCAGCAATGAGGTAGAGGTCTCTGCAGTATTTATGCAAAAATAGTGAGGCTTTCTTAGTAAGGAAATGCTCCACTTTTTAACAATAAGAGGATGAAGGGACAGTGCAACTGCTCCTTTTTTAATATCAGAAATACACAATGATCAGAATACACAATATCAGAAAAATACAATGATTGTGTAAAGTAAAACTTAAATTACAAATGCTGCATCTTCCTGCAGCAGTCAACAGCCTTCTGTCACCAGGATAGTTTAAACAGCTCATAAGAATAGTCCAGAGCTGCAGTGAGTCATGCCTCTATACTCCAAGCTGGACCCATTTCCCCAGAGACTCACTGAACTCGAACAAGATTACATGGATTAGCTCTGTCCTGTTCCAGACATATTCCAGTACAAGCCCCTCAGTGCCCAATCAATCATATCAAGGCACTGGACTCTACCTTGGCACGACCACATGTCAGCAGCTGAGAACGTCGCCGGTCAGCTAACACAAAAGAACCAACTGCAGGGCTATCCAGGTGTTCTGCATCCCGGGCTTGTATGAAAAATCCTTCAAAATCTGGTCCAGACAGATGAACTAAAGCAAGAATTAAAACAAAAGGAAATTTACTCAGAGGAAGAAGGAAGTATCTCAACAATGACTTACCAGATGCTCATTTTACAAGTACTGAATGATGGTTAATGGATTACCTAAACAAGATCCAACTGCTTAGATAAAATCAGTATAGAAAACTGAGGAAAGACATACTATAATACAAAGAAACAATAAATTAAACTCTCCAGCTGTAACTGACACAATACCTTTGATGCTGTCCCCTGGTTTAAATTCAGTCCCATTCACCGCAATGGTGTGCTCAGGTGACAGCTGAGGAGAGCTACCATGACAGGGTACCATGCTAGTACAGGCTTCTCTTACTTTTCCATTTGGATAGCCAACCACAGATGCACAGAGGCAAACAAATATCCAAACGGCAACAGCAAAACCAGATAGATCCATCTGTATAAAATTTACAGGCAATTAAACACAATGAACATTTACATTACAGGTCACCACTACTCTTTAGAAATCAGTTGAATGGTAGAACACAAAACCACGTTTTAAAAAAGCATTAATGAGAGAAGACACCATTCCCAGCTGCTGAATAACTTCTGCTTCTGATAGCTGACAGACATTTAAAATGTTCAGATACCATATTTCAGGTAATCTAGAGGTTGTCAATGGATTCCTCCATCCACCAGGTGGATTGTTTCCTTCCATACATTTTGACAGCACTTTTAAAATGTCTTTTGCTAATCCCTATCCTGTTATCTCTCAAAAAAAAAAAATGTTCCTTAAATATCTGCACAGGATAGATGGATCTTCAAACACGCTTCACATGTCATATAAAGGTCACGTCATATAGAGGTCAACAGACCTGAGGAACTAGACAACTAGTAGTAAGCCTACTTTTATTAATCACAGCTTCAAATTTTGCATCACTACAGACTGCCTGTTGTTTCCACAACCCGTGTCTATTTCTTCACATATGACAAATAATTGCCCAGTAACAAGTTCTTTCTGCAGGGAAACTAAAGTTGGCAAACATCAGAAATAAATTTTATAGATGAAAGAGTGAGAATTTGGTATGACTGTTTAGACAAAGAAATATGTATGTTGTTGCAGACAAGAAAAAGACTTCTCCTTTGAACTCTTCCTTTTGGATATTGGACCTCTGGACAATTAGTCAAACAATGGATTGATTGACACATTCTTGTCAAGGGAACAGCATGCAAGAAAGACACGGGATAGTAGGACCCCAGATCCTAAAACAGTTATATGAACCCCTAACTTCAGCTTTGATCATACAGTGTGGCCCTGCCACAATACTGTTTTCATAAAAGCTGTGGCAATTGTTTTGCTGCTCAGTAGAATGCAGGGCTTTCAGCTGTACTGTGGTTTACAGAACACCTTAGCCAACCAAAGAGTGTTTCCACATCCAAAAGGCAAGGAAAACAGATATAAACTTCCTTTCAATCCTTAGGCACAAGAAGTGAGTTATCAGCTCTGGTGGAACATAGATCAGGCATGTTGGTTTGCCTTCTGGAAGGGCCATGCCCAATTTGTAGCAAGTGATAAGAAGTATCAGGTTATGAAGTTCCCTGACAGCATGGATGGACATGAAGATAAGAAACACACAGAGCCATTTCAGACTGAACTCTTAATACCTAAAAAGCTGTCAAATGAAGACAAGGCACATCATTAGTCTTACACAATAGGAGTCATCAACATGAACTTTTCCAAAGTTTTCATACATGGAAATCCATTCCAAGGCAATGCTATATTTGTACTTAAACATATGGGCTTCTCAGCAACTTTGCACCACTAAAGAGAAGAAAATTCAGAGGTAAGAGTGTATTGAACAGTTAGGTTTCAAGAACTAGAAAATAAAAACCCAACACTCAACTCCTACTAAATATTCAAGATACCATTATGACCATATCTTTAACTTTTAGTTAAAGTTTTTTCCTCATAGTTCCAGCACTTCTCCAGTTTGTCAGAAGTTTATATCTAATTGATTTTATATATAAGTTAAAGATGCCTATAGAAAGCTAAATGCTTAGGTTCAGTACAATTTTATGTACCAGAGACATTTTTGAAAAAAGGGTAGGGTAGTATTCTGCTTTAAGTAGCAGAGGATGTGGTAGAGATGTAAAATGAGACAAGAAATATCCTTGTCAGATTCAACTGACTCAAAAGCTGGCAGAAGAAAATTATTAAGTAGAGACAAATTGAAGAAAAAAAATTTAACAAAAAGACAAAATCTGAAAAATATTTGGATAAATGGAAAGCAGTAAGTTACTCGTTCCTGCATTGAAAACAACTCCTATAGTTCCTGCAAGTATCAACAGCTAAGAAAGCCCTGGTAGCCTAATAGCTCATGAGCACAGTGCTCACACTCCAACTCAGGATCTCTTCATAGAGCTTAGCTTCTTTCAGCTGTTTAATTTCATTGGCTGCATAGTGTGAAATCTAAAACAGAGAGGAAGGAGAGATGAGACAATAGGCAAGCCAAACATACAGTCAGCTCAAAGGTACTAAAACTACCACCAACAGAAATTTCTCCTGAGCACCATCAGACAAGAGAGCAAACAGAAAAGAGCCACCTGAAGGGGAATAAGCTCTATCAATATAAGGGGTTTATGACACATTCCTTTTCCTTCCAGAAATAAACCCCTACAAAGGGACAGCAGACAGTCTTGCTGTCCAAGAGTCACTCTTCCTCTGAATTCATAAAAAGAGCTTGAGTTGGCCTCTTCTGCTTAGTTAAAGATGGTCATACCACAACAGCTGGATTGAGCAAGGATAGAAAACATATTCATAAGAACTCATTACTTTTAAAATACAAACACACACACACACTCCCATGCACACAAAACAATAAAGCATACACAACTCAGCATCTTGTTCTTTCTAGGAAAGAGAATTTCAAGAGCATATGTGTTCCAAAATTTTTTTTTTAACAGTTTGAGTGTAGGTACTTACATTGCAGCCAGTCCTTCTGTTACAGTGACACAGTCTGAGTGAAACTGCCATTTACTCTCTACTTGCAGTAAAACAACTTATATTACTTTGTAACTTCTTCTATTTGGTTTGCATCTAACCGTATTAACCTTTACTATATCCAGGAAGCTTGTCTGAAAAAAGAAACAGCACACACACAAAAAAGGTAAGGTTTATAAGAGCATCTTTACTTTAGGCACGTATTTTATACGGCTTCCCCACAATTCAGCTGAAATGCAGGATGCTGTAATGAAGCACTGACTCTGCAGCTTCCTTTACTTTGTCAGACACTTCGGTGGACCTCAAAGAGTTCCACACTAAGTAATTACTTAATTATCTTCTGGTGGAGTTAAGGGCAGGCAGGGGAACCTACAACCAACTTTTGATACCATCTTTCTCAAAGTATTAGTTGACACAAATTCACGGCATGATTTTAAAGCTCATTATGCATTTACTTCCTATCAAAGAGACACTTTATTTTAGAAGAAGAAACAGTTTTTAAAATATTGTAACTTTGTCTTTTTTCCATACCTCACCGAGAAGGAACACAAGGCAAGGATTTTGCCCTGTTCACTTGCTTGCTTAAATGATTTTATTTGGGCAGCTGCTCTACATAGAATCTTCAAGGCCCCAACCTTGACAACTTTTATCTATATGAAGAATACAAAGTTGAAAACTGACCGAAAAAGACGCACATTGTTACCCCGACATGTAATTTCAACGAATCCTTAAGCACATTTACTGTCACAGTTATCATTGAGCCATCTCCTATGCAGGTTAACAAAAAATCAAAATAAGAAACCAATATTCACATAACAACAAGCAAAAAAACATACCAGAGGAACCTAGCATGGTTTTCAGATAAAATAAGCCATAGCTTACCTTTACTCACCAAGGCACACAGGTTTAGGAGTTTTCTCTAAAGCAATTCAGAAATCTTGCATGAAAGGCAGCAGTTATAAGATGCTTTAAAAACGCCACCAGATTTTACCTTGCTTCGTACCTACTGCAGATATTCTATTAAGCAAATACACTTCCCAAAAAGCTTGCTCAAAGTATCCACTTTGAGCATCGGTTTAACCAAAGCACTACTACAAAGGCTGCAGCAGCCCCTTAGCCCCGCTCTCCGGCACCGCTGCAGCGGAAAAGAGNCGTGCGCCCGCCCCAGGCGCTGCCCGCCGGGAACCGCCAGAACCGAGGCTCTGGAAGGTGTTAGGGCACCTAATTTCTCTGCTGTCTCCCAGCGCTGGAGATCTGGATGGCCGTCCTGGGCTAACAGTTAGGGTTTTACCGAGAGATTGTCCTTGTCAATACTTACAGAGCTCATTAGCGGTGCTGGCGCTGCTCGTGGGCCAAAAGGTGGTCACATATACAGGCTTGCAAAATCAGGCCTTTCTTATCAAGAAAGCAAATAAATACTGGCTGTAACTGGGGCTTTGCTAGCAGAAACTGCAATTGCCTGCACAGGCTTCTCTGACTTCTGTATTGTTTAAATTCAAGTTCTCAATTGCTCATAAAGTGGCGTAAAAAGATAATTGCTTAAAAATCCGATGGGAATTTTGCCCTCCCACAGCACGAAATATTGTGTTTGTGTTAAAAACATGTTTGTTGGAGGGCTCTAGTGACTGAATTGCTAACTAGTAGCTCTGAGCAGTTCTAGAAACCTTAGTACTATTAATTCAGTAATTTTTTCTAAAAAAAAAAACTACTAAAATTTAACAGTCTAGAAAATGCTCTGCTAGTGTTCACTCTTTTCTCAGTTTCTATAAAAGCAGCATTGACCTTTAGAAGTACCTTGTGATAACATATTAAAAAATATATTTAATGTGAAAACCAATAAGGGATTACTCTGCCTAATCAGAAAAATTATTTGACTGCTATACTTGTATTATCTTGCTCATGGGAGTCACTGGGAGGCTGAGATCTCACTCAGTGTTCAGTTACTGAAGAAACATAACGCATAAGCAATACCTTGAAGTGAAATATGGCAATTTCCCCCTAGCTGGGGGGAAAAAAATTCTGTCTACAGCTATAGTCATAAAGCTCCCATATATGAAAAAGTTTGATAAAATTTCAGGCCTAAGTACATACATGCTTTATTATGTGCTCGTGTGTTTTTAACAAATACAGACATGCTATTAGTAAGATAAATAATAACATAAATATATTTACAGCAAGAAAAGTGGTTACCAGAGGGACCAGTACTCTAGACAATATTTAGGTTCATAACTTTCACTGAGTATAGTGGAATTAATATACAAATATTTAAAATATTATTTTAGAGTCTTGACTCATTGACAGAATGGGGTATGTACGTCTGAAACATTGTAATATATATCTATCAGTATATATGGAAGTCATTTCCTCATTAAGGAAATCCCTCCCGCAAGGAGGGATAAAAATACAAGCTACAATTCTTTTGGAAATGGTAATCAGAGTTTAAGAAGAAAAAGTCATTTTTCTGTGAAAAGTAAAGAGAGTAAGGGAGGGAATACTGTTTTGTGTATCGTTGTACAGCTTCTCCTATTTCAAAAGATGTTAAAAGAGCTAAAAGAGCTAAAAAGCTGTAAAGAGCTAAAGAGCTGTAAAGCAAAAAAACCCGACAAAACACCAAGAGAACCAGGGAGAACTAAAACTAACTCTGTAACTACTGAGTACAAGTCCCCATACTACTGCATGGGCAATCATCAATCCATCTGGAAGGGCTCTTTTCAAACATACCAGTCTCCTTGAAAAAAAAAATAAAATCAATACTTCTGCAGCCTTAATGAAAATGTTCTATGAAAGGGTACTAAGGCATGCTAATTTGTTAGTGTCATATCCAGTATAAAGTAAATAGAATGCATTAGTGTATATGAACTATAAGAAGTCCACAGCTGCATCTTCTTTGTAAAGTGTACTGCAACTGTTGTTTGTGCTCATAACAATTCTGTATTTATTACAAAGCAGATGTTCTAGCTTAGACAAATGAGAGACATAGAGGGCTGGGGAGTGAGTTGGAATCTTCCTGCAAGCCTGAAGAGATAAAGCTGTGTAACCTACTATTGACCTGTGTCGGAGGATGAGGATGTCAAGCAGCAAAAGAATGGCACAACATCTTATGTGAAAAAAAGCTGATGAGTTTTTTTGCACGGTCTATCATAGGCACTTAGGAAAGTAAGTGAAAGCTTATAATACTGACAGCAACAGGAATTTCATAGAGGAGACTTCATTCCAAGTATATAAAGGGAAATTTCTCTTGCTTAAGAACCGAGAAAGCAATTAAGTAAATATATATAATTTTAGAAATTAGCTGTTGCACAGTCCAAGGTTTATACTGATAGCTATTCTATTTTTTAAGTCCAAAGCTAAATGGAAAACAATAAGCCATTGAAGAGAACCCAAGTTATTATATGATTCCTTCTAATCAACTTTTCTCCTAGGTATTAAGCTAACTATTCAACAGAACTATGGCATTTTAGGTCAGTTGCTCAAGTTTCATGTATGTGCATTGAGCTCTGTTTCTGGCAAAGTTATCACCATAAAACATCACTGGAGTTCAAACTGAACAATGTGCAAAAAGGCTACATCCCTACCAGATTGTTTTGATGATGGCTAACTGGATCAAAGAATTTTTGTTACTAGTGTTACCTACTTTAAAATACTGAAATCTGTTTGAAAAGGTGCATTTGGATTTGGCTAAATATATGCTGGATAGTAGGCTTTCTCTGAAGATAACTGTCCTGGCACCAACATTCACTCCCCTCTCTTGTGTGTAAACTACACATATGAGATTATGCATTTCAAGATTTTTCAAGCTTTCAGCATTTTTCAAGATTTCAGCATTATTTTCTTAGTTAAAGATGCATTAGGGAATTAATAACAATATTTTTATCTTAGATATGAAGAATTCTTCCTACCAAACCAATTTGTATATGGTGGGGGGGTTTTGTCACGGAGAGGGGAACACTGAGTCATTGAAACAACCCTTACCATCTAAAAGGAAATAAATGATGATAAAGTCACAATGTAGGATGAGATATTTTTCCCCATAATTAATAATTTCTTTACCCTTGAGCTTTGGCACTTTTTCACATTTAACTGTTTTATTAACTTACTGTTAATTTACAAATTAGATTAAAGTATTCCTCTTATATTCAGAAATTTCCTTCTACTGCATGCATTTTTTAATTCGTTACTAATCACATTAATTTTTGAATTTTTTGTCACACATAAAACTCAGAGTTGGAACCCTATTTATATGAAAATACTCATTTACCTAGAAGTAAAAGGCATTTTACAATTTTCAGTCAATGACTGTAAAAAGCCACCTGGTGGCAGCAGCCAATCAGTTAAGTAAGGTTTGCCAGTTGACTGCACAGAAACCAGCTTTGGTTTTGCATCTCTGTTCTATTCTGACATAATAGCTGAAGTCCCTACCCCATAGCTTTCTACCAAAATGTGTATCCACTTTAACTTAAATAGGTTTTTTTTAAAAAAGTACTTCCTTGCTTATGTGAAACAAACTATTTCAGACTGGTTCCCTGATACCAATTTGAGACAGGTCTGTATAGGTGTTACAAGAAAATGACACACAACCTGTCACTTTTCTGAGAGTCTCCAATTATGCAGTGCACAACACACATAAATTGATACAGGACTTATCATTTCACCTTGTTCAAGTGATGTGGGTCAGTGCTTTTTCTGTTGCACACTATCAAGTTTTATCTAATAAAAGTACTGCATGATTAACTTTGAGTTTTCTGTATTTTCTGACCATTCCTGTGATGCTTTTTTAAATTATTGATTTTATTATATCAGCAAAATGTGATAAGTGTTGTTCTGCTTTACAGGGAGCAAAGAGCTTGCTGGCAAAGGCATTGACCTCTAAGTGCTTCAGTGTAAGGTACTTTAGAACTGCTTACAGAACTCATAATGTGAAGCTAAGATTAATTGAAATCTTGTACAGTGTTCTCTCACACACTTATCCATTTCTTTGCCAGCCAATCTCAGTTCCACCGTTGCCCCCCAGCTTTTTTCCTCTGCCCTGTCACTTGGATTAGGAATTAATTTTCCTATCCTTTTTCAACTCATCTCAGAAATCCTTTCACAGTTAACCCATTTCTATTTCTCCACCTTTTCTCAGCAGCTCCTAATTTGACTCCTTCACAGCTTCTAAATTGCATTCTTTGTTCAGACCCAGCACACCTGTGGGTTTCACAGCTGCTCTGGGTTCAAGCACAAGCAGTCCTGCCAGAGGGATGATGCACAGCACTGTTAGTTGTGGCAATATTCTAGTTAGAACATGCCCAGTGCCCTATGGGGGAACCATGTGGTCATGTTTGAACCTCCATGGGAAGAGCTTCAGGGATTTTAACTCTTACTTTATCAAGTCTCACCTAAATGTTTGCAGAGACTTTCAAAAGCTAATATACTGGTCAGACCACAACAGATCTAGTAAAAGGGATATCCAGCATTGTGGGCTGTGAGAAGAATAAGGGAGAGAAGATTGTTTTGTACCAGTTTTCAGGTCCTGTAAGCATCAATCCTCAATTCATGAGCACAGGGGAATATCAAGGAAGGTGTTAAGGGTCCCAGTCCATGGGAAATGGACTTTCTTGCTACAGAAAGCTGCCTCCTGCACAGTCAGGTTAGTACATGGTCACTTTTGAAGCCAGTACCTCCAAGGAAATTCCAAATTTTCTCAGAAGCAAAATATCAAAGCTGTTCTATTGTATGAGACACTAATTCCTCCAGCTGAAATGGAGAGCCAGTGCTTTGTGCAGAGGCAGGATACTCAAAAAATCTGGACAGCAGTAGCAGTTTGTTCCAAAACACAGTAGTAATTCCTCAGTCGTGGGTGTTCATATAGAAACTGCCCAGTTATGGGAAAACTACTTCTCACTAGTAATCTGAAACTTAAATTCATGGATAACCAAATGACCTGATGATATCAGTGAGACGAATACTAAGGGCTTTTATTTTCTGGTACCAGCATTTGGAGATGGTTCAACTGTAAATATTATTGTGCTCTGATTGCTGTATAGCAAAAGATTTGCCAGTCTGAATTCCAGCTATGTCACACTCCAGTGAAAACCACTCATATCTTCCTTGTTCTTCCCGCTCATGCTGAGTATCTTTTAAAACAAATGCTTGCGGTAGTCATACATTTGGTGAAATATTTTCCTTCTGCAATATATTACACCATGTTAGCCTGTTCAATTTACCCTGCCTTGAACTCTGCCTGCACTGAGAGATTACAGAGCAGGACTACAATCCCCTGTATTAGCATTCAGAAAAGTTTATGTAATTATTTCTTTGCTTAAAAATCAGATGTCAAATATAAAGAACAAAAAAGCAAAATCAGTTGGTTACCATTTGAACTCAAAGGCTATCTAGGTAAGATTTAAGGATTATTATTTTAATGGACCAGGAAAATATTCATGTTATTCTTAGTATAGTTTGATATTTTAGGAAGGAACATCATAAAGGAGATGGAGTGTGCAAGAGACAGTCTGAATATTTATTTTTGAGAAGGAAATAGATCTGTTTGATAAGACATTGCTACAGTTCATTTAGGAATAGATCCATTGCAGTCTTAAATCTCAGCATATCTCACTAGTGTTACATGGAACAATTCACAGGAAGAGAAAAGTGCTGGTAGTGGTTAAGCACACTGGTATATGTTCTCCTTCTACAACAAAAATTGGCCCAGTATATGTAAATCAATTTTCCACTTAACTAAGTTAAATGGTACAAGAATATAATTCAGATATTTCTGTTTTCTTGCCAAGTCCCCATGTTTTCATATTATTAATATAAAATTAATGTGATGCTGTTAGCTAAAGTACCTTAAGCACTTATGTGAAAAGCTACTTTTAATGACATTTTATATGGTCCTCTTTAAAGATATTTGCATTGAATTTTAAAGTTTTCTATTAAAAATTAAACTCTATTAAAAATTAACTACTTGTGGATGTTAGAGCATTGATTGTTTGAAGCCACACAGTAAAAGAATGGCCAAACTGGAATTGAAAACAAACCCAAAATGTTAATATTTGAAAGGACAAACCAGCACTGCCTTACATGAAAGGCCAATAATGAGACACTAAATAGGTTTGTGTCCTAGCCTCTCCATCTCATATGATTTCTGACTTAAATAGACATTTTTATTCTAGCTTTTTATTCACTGCCCATCAGGCTATTGCAATATGTTTAGCCATTTAGAAGGGACTTTTAAAAAAAAACTATAGGTGATCACGTCTGTGTTCTCAATACTAGATTCTAACGTCCAAGAACATATCCAAATTCCTGCTGAGCATGTACCTGTCTAAGAAAGCACTTGTTTTCAGTCACTGCATAGCAAAGCTCTAACTCAGAAAAGACTGCAGTTTAACCAAAGTGCAGAGATACAGTTTTAAAGGAAATTAACTTTCTTGCAAGTTTACATTTCTGGTTGAGAAATGCCCATTAGAAAACAAAAGCTGGACAGAAGACTCAATACCTCTTAAGCTTCTTATTGTTTGAACAATAACACAGTGTTAATTCGTGAATTTACAGGGCAGGAGTGTAGAGCATTGGGAAAAAATGTGCTCACTTTAGATTTTAAAAAGTATCATATTCCCTGTACAAAAGCCAAAGGAATCTGCTTTTAATATTAGTTAGATGTTCAGTTAAGTTCTCTCTGTGCTAGTTGGCTTTTACTGTTGTTATTTGGAACTGTTTTTCTGTTACTAAAAATAAAAAAATTACCACCACCATGTAAGTACTCTAAGTTAGAGTACTTTTTATCCTTTAAAAGTACTTAAGAGTACTTTTTACCCTTTAAAACAGGCATAAGCAATATGACATCAGTGAGATGTGACACACAGTGAAAAGCTCCCCAAAGTATATTGATATCACTACTAGGATAAGTGTTCTGTAACACTGTATTGCAAAACAGGAGGCAAGAAAAGAGAACCATTTGGAAGGTGTATGTAAAAGGACTGAAGAATTCTAGTATGGGTCCATTTTAGAATGCTGAAAAATTATTTCCTGATGATTAACATTGATATGGTATGTACTCTTATTTTGAAGCAACTGTTGATAATTTCCTGTTCTGGTATATCATAATCATACACAGAGAAACTGCAAACAGAAGATAAAATGGCACTGTAAAAACCACCCCTTAGATGCCAGTGTAGCAAATGCTCAATTGGTGTTGGCTGTATTCTAGACAAAAAGTGCAATCTTCAAAGGTAGCACTTGTTTTTGCTGGTGTGGTTTCCATATAGAGGAAAACTGCTCAATAGAGGAAACCTGTTCAATTTACATGTGGTAAATGAACACAGACCCAAAATCTGTAAGGGATGGGCCAGCATAAGAGATTATGCTGACAGAGAAAGGATTAGAGAAGTCTGCTCTGTCCCTGATTACACTTCATCAAAAGACCTGCAACATTCATTATCTTTGAAAAGTATTTTTTTTTTATACTGAATTGAATGCCAATTAAATTATACTGTATAGTAATGTATCTGAACAACTTAGGCCATGATGTGCTCCAGCCAAACTGTTTATAGAATTCTTATCAGACCCTCTGGAATTCATCGAGGTTGCTGAGACATAAACTGGTCTAAAATAAGAAGGAAGAAGCTGAGAAACAGAGACAAACAAGACCACAAGAGCCAGATAACAGAGGGCAGTTGAACACCTGGACTGTAACCAATCACCTGCCCTGAGAAGTGTGTGCTGCATGCGTGGACAGAGAGAGGCATCAATCAAATACTGCGTGATCACCTGAACGGTGGTTTTGGAATCCATAAATTAGTGTATAATATAAACAATAAATGGCTTCTGCAAAATCATGTTGATTCATTCTTCAGAGGTCCCAAAAGGTTCCTGCAATACTGTTCCAATTATTAAGTAATTTCATAGTACATAGAAAACTTTTTTGCTGTGTAGTGAATCAAGTCCTTTATTTACATGGTTAATATCTGGTTTAGCTACAGCCACAAATGATGTTAAAATAACTGGCTCAGGATTGGTTTCCTAACAATTTTTGTCCAAGACAGTAAAAAAAAATTGCATAAACGTGGGTACAATTCAAAATCTGTCTCAAAGCATAATACAGAGGAGATGTGCAAACCTAGTAAGGGCAGGATGAGTTTCTATATGGAGTAAGGAAACCAAGAGAGACACATTTTAAAAATTAGAAACAGGAGAGAAACTGCCTTCAACAATACCCTTTTGGTTCCTATCTTGCTTTTTACAAAGTATTCAGTATGCACTTTAGGATAACTATTTATGCAGAGGACTTGGCTACATAGGCATTATTTGCTCTCCCTTTCTTAGAGCTGCTCTGTGTGTAAGCAGCTCATGAAATTTCTAAATGCCAGCCCATTTGCAGTATGTGACAGGACAACAGCAAGCCTGGGGGAAAAGATACTTGTGCAAGGCTCTGTAGCAGACCAACTGCAGTCACTTCAAACTACTGAAGCTAGCAGAGGACCCCAGAAAAAAGATGGTCCAGACCTCTTTCAATTACCTCTGTTGGTTTTGTCCCTATGACTTCCATAACTGTTGAAGCTTCTTGTATTTCCCATTCCTATGTTGTATCATCTTCTTTTCTGGGACACATCCAACTCAGAGAAAACAGCAAGTGCACCAGGAGAGCCAGGGTTCTGCTAGGTGCAAGTCTGTCCTGTACATGAATACAGGCCAGCAAGCTGAGTAAAGAATAAGGGGGCTGGAAAAGACAAAAGACAATGGGAGAATTCTACTGGGCACTCGGGAAATAGGCTTGTAAAATAACTCAGATTGTAAGTATCAGAGGTGAACCTCAAGAGAGTCCCCTCACAGGGGTGCTTTTCCTTTTCCTCCGATTCTGTCTAGGAACCCTAATATATGTCAAGGCCATACAAAGTGACATATTTACCTACACCAACATGAAAACCTTTTTCAGCAATACCAAAAAACATTAACTGTAATGAGGAATAAACAGATTTCTTGAATTTTCAGAGGGATGAGTAAGTGAAAGAGAAATAAAAGGAGAAAAGATACAAATGACAAAAAAACTTCAGTTTTAAATGAGTGGAAGCATTTCCTTGAATATCAAGACCTTTGGACTTCCCCTAAATGCAGTGTAACTGGATGAACATCCTCCAGTAAAATACACTTATAAGTGTATGCATGGGATGGATGGCAGTAAATGGTTAAGCCTAAATTGTTTTGCAGACTCCTTCTAACTCCACACTATATACCACCTCTGAGAAGAAGAAAAAAAGGAAAAACAAACTCAGTACAACACAGCGACTGTAAATTGAGAAGCGCTTTTTTTAAACATATTTCTAGGCAGTAAAAATAGACTGACCTTCCAAAGTTGCAAGTCTGACCTTTACACTGGGGTGCAGTTAATGACTTCGGTCGTAAGAGGCCTGGAGCAACTGTCCCAGGTGTTCTGCAATACAAAGCAATGGTAAGGGCTGTCTGGTGCCAGCAGTTCGGATGACTGTATGCTACAAGCACGGCTGCGGGCTGGAGGGGGGGTTGTTCTGGTGTTTGAGATTTTTTTAAAAACCATGCTACCTCTTGGTCAAAGACAGATCCACGGAGTTCATAGTCTTGTCCACACACTATATATAGCACTTAAACTCTGGCTGACATCATGTTTTTTCAGCAGCGGAGCCTATCAGGATGGAGCCGGCCGCCCGGCTCTGGGCGCCGGCCCTGAGGCAGCGGGGCGGGAACGCTGAGGGAACTCGGCGGAGCGGCGTTCCAGTCACGGCAAGGAGCGGCTGGGCCCAGAGGCAGCGCCCGGGATACTCCAGGCAATCTTTAAAGCCGCCTAGCCCTCAGCGGAGTGCCCGGTAAACCGCACAGAGCTCCGGACTCAGGTGTCCGGGCCCCGCAGGGACATTTCTCCTGCCTGTGCGCACCAGCCGAGTGTGAAGACGCTGGTGGTGGCTGTAGAGGCTGACAGGAGGCAGGTACCGCCACGCCGCGCTATCCGACAGCCGTGCCGGGCTGCAGGGCCCAGGCTCCCGGAGAGATCAGCCCGCTCGCTGTCGCAACAGCGTGGGGCAGGGGGGGAGCCCCTGAGGTACCTCTGGGAGAACCCTGCGGTAACCCTGAGGGAACTCTGGGATAACCCTGATGTATCCTCTCCCTTCAAGGCACGCTTCGCGGGGCCACCAGCGGGGGGCGGGACCGGGAGCTAAGGGGCGGGCTCGGTTCGGCGGTGCGGGGCCGACAGCGGAAGAACGGGGCCGGGCAGGGCGGGGTCGGCAATGGAGGGGAGAGATTGACGGGGCGGGACCAAGGCCGGAGGGGCAAGCCCGGGTGGGGCCTACAATGGAGGGGAGGAACTTGATGGGGAGAGAACGAGAGCGGAGGGGCGGGGTAGTCCCGTCCCTGCCGCCCCGCAGCGCCGCCGGGGCGGGTCCTGGGCTCTCGCGGGAGCTGCGCCGGCGCCGCCCGTCTCCGAGCGCGGCCGCCGCGGAACCAATAAACTTTGTTTAAAAAAATAAAAGGCAAGAAAAGGGCAGGAAAGGAGCAGTGCTGCAGCTGCTACGGGCAAGTGCGTCACTGATTGCCGAACCAACCCAGGGCGGCCGCTGCCGGCAGCTCCAGCCCCGGCTCCGCTCGGCCTCGGCAGCCGTCGCCCTCCGCGGGGAGCGGCGCCTCCGCCGCTCTGCGGCCCCGCTCGTGAGTATGGAGGAACGGCTGCGGTGGGCAGCGCTTCCCACTGAGGGCGGCAGGGCGGCCGTGAGGGGCCTGGTGAGGCACTCCAGCAGCGCCGGGGCGGGCGCGAAGAATGACAGGTGTCAGGCTTCCCCTCCCTGGCGGCACCCCTGTAGCTCTGGCTGCGGGCCGGGCCGCTCTGTGGGACGGGAGCTGCTCCGGGGTGCTGCCGGCGGCGGTCCCCGGCCGGCGCAGGGCTGGGCGCTGCCTGACAGCTCGTCCCGTACCTGCCTCCCCTCCGCCCTGCCCTGCAGTGCTGTGTCTCCACTCTGCCCCGGCGGGGACCGGGGAACATGTAAGCGCGGCCGGCGGCGTGAGGCGCTCCTGAGCGGCTGCGTCCTGCCGAGGGTCTCCACTGACCCGCGGTATTTTCTGTGTTCCCTCACGACAGGGCTCTCCTCTCTGTCCCCGCACTGAGAGTCCCGGCGCAGCGGGAGCGCCGGACGGGCGGCCGCAGCCATGCCGGGCGGTAAGGAGACGCGGCTGCTGCACCTCGGCGAGATGGAGAAACTGGACAAGACCCTCTTCAGGCTGGAGCAGGGTAGGTCGGGGTGCTGGGGCCAGGTGAGAAGGAAATGGCCGGGACCTCGTCATCGTCTTTGGATGGCAGTGGAAAGAGAGCCCAGCCTGAAGTGGTGGGCTTTTGGGGTTGTGTGGGGAGTGTTGTTGGTTTGGGTTTGGTTGTGGGTTGGTTTGGTTTGGTTTGATTTGATTTGTTTCTACTGTAGAATTCTATGGGCTCTGCACACATTGTTAAACTCTTGAGAAATGAAGAGCAGATTGGCCAAGAGCCATCAGTCTTCATGGGACTGAAGTGCAAAGCATTTTTTAGATAGGCCTTGTCCTTCTCCTTTTATAGCCTGTACTTCAGTGACCTGAGAAAGCCCTCACGAGTCAAGGTCTCCAGTGTTTATCTTCTTATGCAGCATCCCATGTTTTAATATTATCATTTTGAAATCTATCGTTAATACTAGCAGCTTGCAAAATCTGCAGGTTTGACGTAGTGTTTCAGAATTAAGTTCTTAGCAACTCCTAAATCTTTTTATTAGAGCTATGTATCCTGCTGCATTCTTCTAAGAACTTGATGTTATTTCTCCCTGAGTGTGTTTTTAAGTCTATTTGTAAAAAAACCTCCAAAACAAAAAACATCTACTAATTGGTCCACTATTATGCTGGTTAGCAAATTTAGACTATAAAACTAAAGCCCTTTTCTTTAAAACATGTTTCTAATGGTGCAACTATTTTTATTAAGTGTTTCTGTGGATTTTATTACAGTGTGTTAGTAATCTAGGAATGCAGAGGAGCAAGATTTTGGTTCTTGAGAATAAAAATTCTCTTCAACTATATTGATTCCAAAATCTTCTGACCAGCCTAATGTAAGGAAATGTCAGTAGTGAAGAAGTGCACAGTTGATCCTAACTTCCATTTTTAACTTCCTCATCCAGTTGTGTAAATTTTCTTGGAAGGAGAGAAACAGAAGAGCATGGCTGTCAAACATTCAAAGTGCTTCTGCTGGTAGCAGTCTCTGAGCGGGCATAGCTAATTTTGAGCACAACATTCCTGATGTCAGTGTAACTCTTAGAGGAAATAAGATATCAATGACATATATCCCTCTGCTCTAATTTTAGTAATCCCTGTAACAAAATGTCAGGCCAGTACTGAAGACCACTTCCAAAAGTGGTTTTATACATACATATATTGCATTCAGATGAGCTTCATTTTACCTGACATTCATTCAGATCTGAAAACAACTGCTTAGCCTGGTGGGTTTTGGTGTGGTGGTGCTTTTGTTAATAAGAGAAACACTAAGCTGGATAACACTTATATCTAAATGTATTCAGACTGAATTCTGGTATTAGAGTCCCCATGATTCTACTTAATAAGCAAGTGATTTTTTTGAGTTAAGGTATTGGAACTTGGTGTCCAGAATTCTTTGCACTTTTTGATTCGTTATCTGTGTACTAATGATTTTGTCCTCTTTTTGTGAGTACTCAGGTTTCTTTACTCCAAGTAGACTGCTAGGGCTAGTAGGTAATTTACTGCACTTAACTACGTGACTGGCATGTACTGTGTAACAACTGACATCTGTTTCATTCACTTCAAAGAACCCCGTAATTAGTCACTTGTGATGGTGACCCTGATACCTGCAAGTGGAACCTTTTCTAAAACCTTCTGACTAAACAAAATATTTTATGTCTAACTCAGTAGAGAACATATGCTTTTAAGGTCTAATTTTTTAACTTAATTTTTTCTCATTATGATGAGTATCTTAAGTTTACATCTTTCCATGTGTGACCTGCAGCCCATATACAAGACTCGCTTTGGGTTGTTGTGATCTCTGAAAGTTTAACAATTCATATATTGTAGATCACACACCAGTATATATTATTTTCCAGTTAAAAGAATAAGGGGTTTAATTGTTTAGTGAATTCTTAATGAGTAATGAAGGTATTGGAAATATTTTAAATATGTTCTGGTTTTAAATGTGCTCTGATTTTTTTCAGATGTTTTCATGCATCAGCCTAATGTATAGACTTGGTAAACTTAAGTACTTAAAGATGACATAATCCAAAATCTACATAAAATTGTATGTTGTCAGATGATCATGGTGTTTTTCTGTATTTTGTTTTTAAAACTTTCTATGTAGCAAAGAGAAACGAATTGGAAAAAGATGAATAGTGCCATGTAAGTAAAGGAACAAGGATATATGTAAAGTATGCAAAGAACAGTGTTCGGAAGGAAGGGAGAGATGATGCAGTTTGGAGTGCCACAATATCAGAAAGGTTTAAACCTATTAGAGACTGTCCAGAGATGGGCAGTGAAAATGGTGAAGGGCTTTAAGGAGAAGCTGTGTGAGGAGTGGCTGAGGTCACTTGGTCTGTTCAGCCTGGAGGAGAGGAGACTGAGGGGAGACTTCATTCCAGTCTGCAATTTCCTTGTGAGGGGCAGAGACCAGTCTCTTCTCTGTGGTCACCAGTGACAGGACCCAAGGGAATGGCTTGGAGCTGTGCCAGGGCAGGTTTAAGTTGGATATTAGGAAAAGGTTCATCGCCCAGAGGGTGGTTGGGCACTGGGACAGGCTCCCCAGGGAAGTGGTCATGGCACCAGCCTAACAGAGTTCAAGAAGCATTTGGACAATGCTCTCAGGCACATGGTGTGATTGCTGGGGAGTTCTGTGCAGGAGTTGAACTTGAATGGTCCTTCTGAGTGCCTTCCAGCTCAGGATATTCTATGATTCTGTGCTGTAGAAATATATAATTCTGCTGAAATTCTTTGCAGATATGATTGTGTTATTAACGTAGTAGCAAATTAGGAATTGTAGTAAGAGACTAGAAATACCTAATTCTCCGAATCAAGTGATTTTACCTTTTCTCTTTTTCTTTTTTTTCTTGAGGTTTTGAGCTACAATTCCGATTGGGCCCAACTCTTCAGGGCAAGCCCGTTACTGTGTACACAAATTATCCAGCTTCTGGAGAAGTATTTGATCGCCACAAGTTTAGGACACTATCATGGCATAATCCCACAGGAAAAGAAGATGACTCTGACAAATATTGCAAGTTGGATCTCCAAATTTCTGGGTCATACCAGTACTATTTCAGTCTTGGGTAAGTGAAATTTGTATACCTGCAGCCAAATGCATTTTGCTCCCTTTGTCTACCTTAACCTGAAAACACCTATATTTTCCATGCATTTTTCAAATTGCAGCCATGGGACCAATTAGAACCACGAGTGAAAGGCAGTGACTGGTGATTATATAGTACCTTCTGATGCAGAGATGTTCTGGAGAATATTCAGAACCAAGTTGATCAACTTTCTGTGAATGTTGGAGAAGCAATCTATTCTAACAAGTTTTCAAATTCAGCAGCATTCTGAGTATCTCAGTGATTATTCTGTATTTTCTTCATTGACTTTGAGGGTTGTTTTCCATCTAGCACAGTGGTTTTGGCATTCCTTACTTGGATCTTTTACTCCCTCTTTTGTTTTAATGCGAGAGCTGCACAAGAGAATGCCACTGTCTGTGAGAATTGTAGTCTGGCATTTTGTGTTTCTGGAACTCGAGTGGTTAAATTATTCCAGGCCTAGGACATTTAGCTCAGGTACCTTCCTGAGGATGGGGCTCAAAATGCAGGTCTGTGTGTAGTATAGATGGCAGCTGTGCTTTCTGTGTTTCTGTCCATATGCCAAAAGGAAGGACAAATAGCAAAAGTATCTTAGTTTTCCAGAGTTTTAAGCTCTGTATCCCATTTTTATTCTTTAAGTCTAGTAGAGGGATGATGTCTTAAGACATGGACATTTCAGTGTTCACTATTTTCTTCATGTGTCATGCAGTCCTGTTCCCCCTCCCCCTCCAGGCACTGTATTGGGCTACTGTGCTTCTGAAAACCTGTGCTGTTTGAATTCTCTCTCTGAAACCGAGTGGTGAAATGGCTGTTAATTATACCAAATAAAATTATTTTTTTCCTAGAAACGAAAAAAGTGGTGGAGGTTATGTAGTTGTGGATCCCATTTTGCATGTTGGAGCTGATAATCATGTGCTGCCTTTGGATTGTGTTACACTCCAGACATACCTTGCTAAGTGTCTGGGACCATTTCAGGAATGGGAAGATAGGCTTAAAGTGGCAAAAGAAACAGGTAATGCTTAATACACATATTCAAAGATAGGAGTTTTTGTTTTATGATCAGAACCCAAAGTTACACAGAAGAGCTTCAGTGTAAGCAATTAATAGATTCATTGTCAATTATATAGTTTCTACTACATTCAATTTTGTTAACCTATTAAGTCAGTGAATTGATTAAAGTATTGGCAGAGGTGCAAAAATTCAGGAATTTCTTAATATGGGAAACCACTTATTTTATTGTTTTCATTTCAGATAGACTTGGAAGTTTGTAGAACTGACAGGGTGATTTTTAAAGCTTGCATTGAATAGAATTTCAAGGGGAAGATTCAGATTAATTTATATTTAAATTTGGTTATTCCAAACACTAGCTCTATGACATAAGTGCAGCTTCCTATGTGTGTTTTTCAATTAACTTTGACTTTATTTACTCATTAAATAAATGGCTTTTTATTACATAGGTTACAACATGATTCATTTTACGCCACTACAGAAGCTTGGAATATCTAGATCATGTTATTCATTGGCTGACCAGTTAGAAGTAAATCCTGAATTTTCAAACCATAATAAAAAGTGCACTTGGAGCGATATAGGAGCACTTGTGGAGAAATTGAAAAATGAATGGAATATGCTTTGCATCACAGATGTAGTCTACAATCATACTGGTATGATTTCCATGTGTTAATAATCAGATTGATCCTATAATTGTATTTCATTATTTCCCTTAACTTCTCCCTCTTGAACCCATTTTTAGTAGCTGTCTTAAATAATGTAGTTGTCTCTGTCTTTGGGTGTCTCAAGTCCAGGACAACTCCTTGCAATTATACACTAACTGATACATCTTTGTAACATAACAATTAACTGATACATCTCTGTAACAGGTATAAAAGAACTTACTATTGCTACTGAAAGAGTGAGGAAAGCCCTTCTTAGAAAGAATTAATAAGTTGTGTATCTG
This sequence comes from Anthoscopus minutus, assembly GCA_013399455.1. NCBI lineage: Eukaryota > Metazoa > Chordata > Aves > Passeriformes > Paridae > Anthoscopus > Anthoscopus minutus. The sequence continues at coordinate 14,722 of VWYI01016818.1, read as the reverse complement.
TATTTATATGGTATGCCTATCTTCATGATCTGTGGTGTGCAGTTCCCATTTGTTTGACCATAGCCTGTATTATGAATTGTTAGATGAGCATAAACTATTTTGTATTATGCTTGTAGCTGCTTAAAAATAACTGCTCTAATTTGAGTCCAACATGCAGACTAGAAACAGAGCTGGGACAAGAAGGTAGGATTAAATAATGGGGAAAATGTTGCAGCTCAGTCTGTAGGGAAAGAAGATAAAGCTTTGTGTTTGGGGCTGGCTTTTTTTTAAACATAAGTATGTTAATACATCAAAGGTGTTACTTTTCTTAACTGTGTGAGGGGCAGTGGATTTTCTTCCGTGTGATGTGATGAAATTTTAATTGTACTTAATTTGTAATTTTGTTTATTATTTAGATAGTGAGTTTTCTTTGTTTATAATGCAGTTGTTACTGCATGCTGTAATCCTAAAGATCATAGGTACCATTCTCATAGCAGAGACTACAATAGAGGCTCAAAAATGCTTAAACATAAATAATTTGTGAACTTCAAGCTTTATTTGCTTTAGGTATTAGCTTTGGTGTTAACTGCTGCCAAACATTCCTGTCCAATCAATCTGCAACACAGTGCTTTCCCTGTCTGTTTGTTGAAAAGTTACTGATTATAATTCTTTGCTCTGTGTCTGAGGGAATTGGGCTTTATCCTCCCAGTTCTGAATAAAAAATTCCTTACACTTTTTAACTAAAAGTCCAGTTTCTCTTACAGATGCCTGAAATCCTCTCATTTTTTAACAGTATCTATTTGCATGCTTCTGAAGAGAATGTTTTTTGATGGACAGAAAGATGTAACTATGGTAATTACACACCGGAATATATTTGAGAAGCAAAGTGTCATGTTGTTTGGCTACATTTGTAGAAGGATTGTTTCAGGTTACATTCAGAGTTAAAGTGATCTTCATTGGCACGGATAACTCAACATTTGTACTATGCTAAAAAGCTATTCAGAAGTGTCTTCTAAGAGGATAGAAATATTCAGGTGATTGTGGTTCTTGGATCATTAAGCAAGATATCCTTGATGGCTTTATTGCCTCTCATGACCCCTCAGCTTACAGTGGTTCTATCTGTTGGTAGTTTCTGCTTTCTAGAGGAGGCTGTTGTTTAAAAATGGCATTGCTTCCCCTCTGCCCCTGTGGGGGCCAGGCAGCATCACCTGCAGGATCAGGCATTAAGATGTGTTTGGTGTTTACTCTGGCGTGAAGCCTACACTGTGGGCATAGCAGGGAGCTGTGGGAATCAGCTCTGGATGTCTGTGAGGCTCTAATGAAAGGCAGCATCTGTGGTCCTACTTGAAAAGTGAAGTCATGCACTGATGTGAAATGTTCCTGAGCCTTTGGCATCTTTGCAGGAATATCTGGGATAAACTTGCAAATCCTCTCTGGTAACGGGGTATATTCAAATAAGAAATTTGTTCACATTTACTTTTCACCAGGAGACAGAAAAAAGACAGTTGGAGGTTTTTTTCTTTTTGAGTTTTCCATGACTGTAATAAATTGTATAACGTAGTAAAAATAAAGTATTCCTTTTCTTTCACAAGAGGCTACCCTTGTACAATTGCATTGTACAGTTGTAGCACTTGAGTAAATCTTACTTTCAAGTGCTTAGTCATATCAAACACCACCTTTTCCCAGTATTATAAAAGATAAAAAAAATAAATTTTGGGCCATGAGCATCATAGCTAAATATCAGGTTTATGTTTAATTTACGTAAAAATGAGTTAGGCACTTAAGAAAATAATTTCAGATTTTTCTAAGAATGTAATGAGTTTTAGAAAGTTTTCTCTAATTCCTCATCTTGGCGTTTCCATATTCCTATACTTACTTTAGTCTATACACATACTCTTTACTATACTTACTTTTTCCTTACCTGTAGCAAATGTAATCACCAGTGATGTTTTGGATAACTTTTATTCTGCAGAGTTAGAGTGCTGTTGGTATTACACTGTGAATCACTGGAGCTTACCTTCTGATCAGGAAACATCCTTCTGTTCTGTACCAGAATTAATATAAGACTCGTTGACTTTTTTTTTTAAAGCTAACTCTAGGTTTAAATTATGTGTTGTCTTTTTAGAATTAATTATATTTACTTATGAAATTCCTTTATAGTAAATTATAGTTCTTGATAGAAGAATAGAACAAGCTGGTTTTAGTTTTTGGAAAAGAAAGTTTTTTTCAGAAGTAGTAAAGGATAAAGGAGAAAAGAGCAGGAGGGAATAATCTGTTTGGCTGTTTGGCCTGGAACAGTCTTTAACCACCTAAGCTTAACATTGCTTTAGATAACTTTAAAATATGGCAGGTTTGGGGTAGATTGTATTTAAATCATAAAGATTTTAATTTGCACGAATGGTTTGACCTTAGAATGATGGAATTTTGCTATATCTTGAGATATAATGTAAAAGGTGCCCAGAAGAGCTGTTCACAATATAGACTGAGGTAGTACATTTTTTTTTCCTTTGACATTTTTGTTTTAACTGCTTTTGAACTAAGCAAACTTGGGATTTTAGGTGTTACTTGTTCTGGTATAATTCTCGACACATTAGTGTCTCTTCATGTTGTCAATATAATAATTTGTTATATATTTTCCCATGTGTGAAGTACTACTTCTGTTTTTTTAAGCTTTTCTAAAAACCTCTTTTTTGTTCTTAGGCATTCTGAGAAGTTTGCTTTTTATTTTTAGTTTTATAATTTAGTTTTTCAGTTCAAAATATTAATTTGAAAGAATATATGAATTTTGTTTTCAATTAAACAGTGTTGCAATAGAGTTGCTAAAATAAAAGGAAATTAACTCTTGGATTTTTCTTTATTGTCATACCTCCAAAATCAAATTTCTGTGCCATGTGTATATTTCCCTGTACTCCTCCTGCATGCATGCTGTCTATATTAGCATACCATACCTGTGTTCTAGTGAACACTTCTTACCTTCTCTGAGTTAATTTTTAATGTTCAGCATGTCTTGTGGTGCTTGTTGATGCTGCAGGGGAAGCTTGGCAAATAGACACAGAGTGTAGTGTTTGGCCTGAATGAGTGTTCCATTTGCATGCACCAGACAGTGCACTCATCTTACTGTGTGAGACTCAGTGACACTGCTTCCAACAGCTCAGCTTCTTTCTGTGCACACAAGAGTCACAGCTAATCCTTTCTTAAGTGCCCATTTAACTATATTTTGCATTAATTATTTTTTGGGTTTGTGCATTCTTCCCCTCTGACTGTGTGTCATCGTGATAGGATGAATATTAAAAAATAAACAACTTTATGTTTGGGAGGAATGTTTGGCTCAACACTCAAAGAATTTCAGTATCTTACGTTCAGTATTTGATGTATTTCTTGCAAAAAAATTAGATTTTTTTTTTTAATGTTTTAGAATTGGTGATACTATTGTACATTTTTGTGAAACTAACAAAACGTTTTTCTGCAGTCTCTGAAGCTGTAGTTTTGACTAAAAAAAGTCATTCAGTAATAACATTTCTGCACAAAATATGATTTTCTGTTGACGTGGGAAGTTTTAGTTGAAATGTGAATGAACTGTATGTGCTATAGTACCTCAGCTTTTAGGTGTTAAGATGCTTACAGAATACAATGAAGCATTCAGCTGATGTATTTACATATTTTTGGGTTTTTTTCCCCCCTCCCTTTCTTCTCTAAGCTACTAACAGTGAATGGCTTAGGATGCATCCAGAATGTGGCTATAATCTTGTAAATTCTCCTCACCTGAAGCCAGCGTGGGTCCTGGACAGAGCTCTGTGGCATTTGACTGGTATGGTGGCTGATGGAAAGTGTATTGCCAAAGGGGTCCCTCCCTTGATTGAGAATGATCAGCACTTGAATGTAAGTGAAAGAGAACTAAGTGTAAGATAATGAGCTGCATAAATAGCTGAATAAGCCTTTAATATTTCTAGGGTTGTGGAAATGCACAAAAAATGGTGTATGCCTTGCAGATACATTTAGTGAAATAAACCCTTACTCCTCCTTTTTTTGTAAACTTTTCTTAATTATATTGCCTTAGTAACTAATGCAATTTTTATTTTTACAGTGTTTACGTAAAATAATTTATGAAGATATATATCCAAAAATTAAACTATGGGAATTTTTCCAAGTGGATGTTACCAAAGCTGTGCAGCAATTTAAAGCCCTTCTAACTCAAGGTAAAGGAATATTTTGTAGCTGAAGCATGTGAATTATATACTTACAGTTCAAGAGACTAGGTAAATTTAACAGTTAGACAGAAAACAAGATAATGCTGTTTTTTATGATGTCAGACATCCACTGTGCTGATTTAAGCATACAAGAATGCTTTGAGGGCTAGGAAAATCTTTGAAGATTTTGTACCGCTTCAATACCTTCATCCACCCACACCTTCATTATGCCATAATTATAAAAGTTATATGTCTGTTAAATGCAATTCCTGTTTTTACTTTGAGTACTAATTTCTGTTTTGTTCTCAGGCAAAATGGGCACTAAAGCTGATCCAAATCAACATCTTCAAATACTTCAGGACCCTGATTATAGACGACTTGGCTGTACTGTAGATATGAACATCGCACTGGCAACGTTCATACCACACAGGTACTGTTTTACTGATTACAAGTTAGAATCTAAGTCAAGCTAAATTTATGAACCCAGAAAAAGACATTATTTTCAGACATGAGGAAAAATTAATTTTTGACTCATTTTTTCAGTAATTTATCCTGCATGTTTTTAAAATATTTTTTCTAATTGTTCTCTTCTTTTAATGTCTTCCTTATAAGCAATGGACCAGCTGCAATAGAAGAATGTTGTAACTGGTTTCGCAAGAGGATTGAGGAACTAAATGCTGAGCAATATAGACAAACTAGTCACCATCAAGAACAGGTGTTGGAATTACTCTTTTAATGCTGAATTGTTTAAAATTGCAAATAAATGCAGGCATTTAAATAATGCATAATTCAATTACTTCCAGGCTGTCAATTGTCTTGTGGGGACTGTGGTTTATGAACGAATCGCTTGTAATGGTCCTAAGCTGGGACCTATCAGTAGAAAACATCCCTTGGTAACCAGGTATGCACATGTTTTCTTGTTTGTTTGGAAACTATTAGAATCTATCCAGGGAGAGCAAGTTCAATAAAAGTATGCATTTATATGTAGAAATATGTTGTCTTTTACGTGGACAAATACCACTTAGCAAATTGACAGGGGTTTTTTAAGCAACAGCAGTAACTATTTCATAAACAAATGTGATCAGAAAGTGTGAGACAATACTCAGAGCACATCAAAATCATACATAGTGCAAATTGCTGTTGTAGGTGGAAGAGGAGTGGAACTAGGAAAGTTTACACCTTTCCCATTTTATGTACTTGATGCCACTCATCTAAAGAGCCACAGCTTTAATCTTGCATTACCAGCTGACACCGAGATAGTGACAACATCTGTTCTTGCTCCCTCAAAGCTTCCTTCAAAATAGAAAACTCTCCATCATTTATGCAAGTTGCTCTCTTTTATCTGTGTTATGTACAAGCCAGTTCATAGCAGATACTTTAATTTCAAAGACAATGAATTACAGCTTAGGTTACCATATGTGTTTAGTGCTTATCTCTTTGTTTTCTCTTTTCATTGCCTGTCTGTTCCATAGGTATTTTACATATCCATTCAAAGAGCTGACTGTGGAGGAAGAAGAAACTATGATACATCAGCCAGATAAAGCTTGTTATTTCATGGCTCATAATGGCTGGGTTATGGGAGATGATCCTCTTAGAAACTTTGCAGAACCAGGTTTGTAAAAGAAATTTGAATTCTTACAAACCATTTGATATCCTAGCCAAAGCAAAAGGGATTTTATTTAAGATTTTTTCCTGATGTATTCCTATGAAGCTGTAGAATAGCAGATACTAAGCTTATAGCACTTTAATTTCCTATTCATACAGATGAACGATAAGAGCTAGTATTTGAGGTACAGTTTTATAAGAATTAAGAGGAAAATTGCCAGCTTTCTGCCATGAAATGGGGATGTCCTGCCTCCCCACTTTTGTCATTGTCTTTGTTGCTTACTTTGTACTTTGTTCCAACACCAGTGCTTGTTGGCATTTCCATGAGACAATGACAGTGTGGCAGAAAAACTAATGCAATGAAAAGGTGAATAGTATTTTACTGCATTAGTGAGCAAAAACTGGATCCTTGAAAAGTCCGCTGAGTGGCAGTCAGGCAGTCAAGAGATGACCCAGTTAATCCAAATTAAGTATGCAGATTACTTGTGAAGGTAAAATAGGGCATGAAATCACCATGCACTAAAATCCTGCATTCTAACTCCTTTGGGGACAGTGTGGATATCCAATAAAAGCAAAAAAAGCTTGTGTTCAGAGTGGCCATTCACTTGGTAAACTAAATGAAACAGACCAGTTTATTTGTAATTAAGAACCATCTGAAAGTTTGAGTCTGCTTTACAAGCTAATGTGATGATACTCCACAGTGATCTGCAGTTAGCAGATATTTAATTTCTGCAAATTAATCTACACCTCTTTCACTAAATTTTATTTACTTTTGTTCTTCTTCTCAAGGACTGAGATAATGTGTTTCAAGGGTGTTTTTGTTCAGTTGCCTTCAGATTTTTGCCCTTTCTTCTAGGCAGGCTTTTGTATCTTTTTGTCCCTCAGTCACTGGCTTTAGTTAGCATTCTTAGTTTTCATTACTGAGGTTTCTCTTGTACAGCTACAGGTTTTTGAGTGCTTTATATTTGTGCTATGCCTTTGTTCTATGCCCCACGTTATTCCAACTGAGAACACAATGTGAAAATGTGGTACAGAAAGATACAATAAAGGAATTGCAAAACAAATGCAGCCAGTTCTCTAAATGATCCTTTGAAAAAAATCACAGCATAAATCCAAAGAAACAGTTTTTCTGTCCATCTGGCTCTGCTGCTACTAGTGGAGAAAAGGGTTATCTGTGCTTATGTGAATGTTTGGGAATATGTGGTAATTTACAGTTCCTGTTTTTAACTTACTGGCTTTGGAAATCCATCACAGTCTGCTGTTAATAGAAGATAAAATAGTAAATTCTCTCTGTGACAGATTATGATAACACAGTGAGATTCTCTTTTGAATTTGGCCAGTGTGAAAAACAAAACTATTAATTTTGTTAATTTCTTTGATGCTTTTTTCTTTTTCTGAAGTACAGTTTTTTTAGTATTTTAGAGAGTTAAAAGGAATTTTATTTCAATCTGAAGAACTGGTTCAGTATGACTATAGAAGCTAAATATTCCCGTGGAAGAGTGTTAAATTGTACATCAGTGTAGTGTATATAGATTCTTGACTTGATACGATTTTGTTAGAATTTTTACTGGTCATTACAGTGTTTTTCTGCTCTCCAGCAGTAGAAAATAAAATACCACATTTTCATTTTGGTGCACATTCTATACTACATATACACTAAAGTGAATTTATTTCCTTTACAGGCTCAAATGTTTACTTGAGAAGAGAGCTGATTTGTTGGGGAGACAGTGTAAAACTGCGTTATGGTAATAAACCTGAAGACTGCCCATACCTCTGGGCACATATGAAAAAATACACTGAAATCACTGCCAAGTATTTCCATGGTGTTCGTCTGGACAACTGTCACTCAACACCTATTCATGTAGCTGAGGTACGCAAAATGGAGCACGTTCCTGATAACCGTGCTGTGGAATAGATCCTGCAGGTGTCACAGCAACCGTGCGGGATCTACGTGGCAGAGGTTAGGTGGGACTGAATCTTGCTCACAGTATAAAAGCAAGATTTCTTGTCTGGTGATGTTCAGAGATTGTTTCAGCTATGTTAAATAGAAAAGTGTAGCTTTTGTGTCTTTTGCTTCTCTAGCTGAAATACTGTGGATGTGGATGGGCCTGGCTAACTTTGCCCTCACTGAGTTGTGGACCTAGTGCCATGACTGCCAGTATGTCAGTTTAAACAGGAGTCATTGCCAAGAATTGATTGGAAGTCTGACTGGTTTATTTTTTTGCCATATATATTTTGTTATTGCTAAATTAAACAGGAAGTGGTTCACTTAACGGAATTTAAAAGCTGGTAATGAAATCCTGCAAAAAGTGTAGTCTGGCAGGTGTATTACTAGGACTAGTGTTTCTTGTTTCCCAGGGTGCTGACTAGATCTGGAAGTTGTACTTGCTTAGTAAATTAGCTATAAATAGGTTTGGACTAGTGAAACTTGTGTGCCTTTAGTCTTAACTGTGTAACAGAGCTCACCTAAATCTATGAAGAGATCTCTAAAACAAGTTGATTTGCCCACAGAAGTTGTAAGTAGTTCTTAAATGCAACTGTTTCAAAACTTCTGCCATTCTTTTGTTTAGTGTTACTATTTTTGGAATGGTAACTGCAAAGGCTGGAATGGAAGTGCTGCTCAGATTTCTTATTTCGATAGGTATCTCTTTTACCCAGCCTTTGCTCTTATATTTTGAACAAAGATTTTGTTTTAAAACAAAGTTGTAGTTAGCTTAAAATCTGCAGAAAATTTCCCAGAATTACTCAATCCCTAAGTAATATCTGTAAAATATAACCATGGTTTTCTGAAACTTCCATGTAATCAATATTTTTAATGTGCTGCATATATGAGTGATTAATTTCTGTTCTGTTAACATTCATGTTAATGTTTGTGTATACATATTTGTGTACACATAGCTGCCAATGGATGTCTTGCATTAAAAATGTATTATGATCTATAGGAGATGCTAGCAACAGCCAGATCAGTCAGACCTAATCTTTATGTGATAGCTGAACTCTTCACGGGCAGTGAGTACATTGACAATGTTTTTGTCAACCGCCTGGGAATTACCAGCCTGATTAGAGGTACAATAAGCAGTTGAAAATTATGTAGGATTGTCGTGTATGGTTTGGAGTTTTAAATGTGAAACTAACATTGATATGCTTTTTTATTTTCCTTACACATTTATGATCCTTGCTTATGCGATTACCTTTTCTTCTTCACGTTCTGTTTAACTTCTGTGTTGTATGTTAATTCTCGATTTTGCTTATGTTTGTGTGTCCTCTTCTGTGTAACAACTTGTTTTGTTCCTTAATTTTGGCTTTCTGTTTATCTTTGCTGCATGGCATTTTCCTATTGTCCAATCCCTGCCTAGCTTTGAAATTTGTCCTTTTTTGTATCTACCTTTCCCCTTTCTGTGGCTTTTTTGGCTGTGCTTTTTGCAGTACATGCTGGACACAGCTAGAAAATTGCGAGCCGATTTGTATGTAGTGGCTGAACTGTTCACAGGAAATGAGGAGCTGGACAATGTCTTTGTGAATAGGCTGGGCATTACCTCCTTAATAAGAGGTAGGCTTGCTGCGTGTGTGGTCTCTTTCCAACGAGAGATTATAGATGACGTGCTTTTTCCAAGAAAAAGTTTTCTACTGGATTATGCACTTTAAATTTCATCCTCCATATAATCAGAAGTATAGATTCTGTATTGTGACTTTTTTGATACTTAGCAAAAAATACAGTACTAGTCATAAAATAAGAGAAGACCTCCTTTGTTAGTTTACAGCAGGTTTAATATTTCACTCTTGGTCTAGTGAAGGAAAAAGGAGTTGTAGCGCAGTTCTGCTAAGTAAGTCCTGCATCATATCTGATTTTTGTTGCATGAGTTTTTTAAAGCTGGTGAGAAATAGTTTGATCTCTGCTTTTTGATCTTTTTTTTTTTTCATTAGCTTTCTCTTCCTTAATACATTATAGTAAATGGAATGTTCCAAGGCTGTGTTTCCACACTGGATAACATAGCTGTGTGTGTTTGATGTTTTTATGATTGAACACACCAAAATAACAACTTAAAATGCCACGTTAACATCTTTGTGTGTGCTGTTCTGTGTGGTAGTTATTGTTATGCAAACACTTGGGTATTCTGTTCTGTAGAGGCCATGACTGCCTACAATAGCCATGAAGAGGGGAGGTTGGTCTATCGGTTTGGAGGTGAGCCTGTCGGATCTTTTGTTCAGCCACGCTTGAGGCCTTTGATGCCAGCTATTGCTCATGCACTGTTCATGGATATTACACATGATAATGAATGTCCAATTCAGGTGAGCAACTAAATAAAAAAAAGTTTTTAAAAAATTACCATTAATGTTTTCTGAAGTGATACTTCTGAAGAGTGGGAGAGCTTGGTGCAATCTGGATATCCTGAAAAATATTTAGAACAAATGCCGTTCAGTTCAAGCTTTCATGCACAGAAAAAAATTTTTGTAGCAATACCCCCTGACATTCAAGATTCTGTCTTTCAAGGGGAGAAGTATATAAAGTTAGTAATTAAACTGGTTTGAGTCTTTCATCCAGCTGCTGTAACTGGTTCTGTTTCTGTTTGTTGGGCTGTTCTCCTGACCTTATTTACAGGAAGGAATGAGGGTGGTGAGCAAGGAGTGCTTTGATGATTTTTCTACAAATGAACTAAAAAAGGCTAGAAATTTTCTCCAGTAATTATATTATGATTGAGGAAATTATGACCATGGGATTAGCACTTCCTTTGTTAAATTGAGTGTATCTTCTGTATGCTTAACTGGGAGGATTGAATTTTCTTGATTTCACTATTTATTACCTATATATTTTTTGATGCAGCACCGCTCTGCATATGATGCTCTTCCTAGTGCAATGATTGTTT
>VWYI01016817.1:4125-30786 GCA_013399455.1 Anthoscopus minutus | reverse complement strand
CAGCTTCCCAATGGTTTAAAAAGCTGTCAATTCTCTGAATTAGCTATTGGCCTTTTCTAGGCATAGAGGAAGCTCCCAGCAGCTTCTCCCAGGAAAATCACTTTTGTGGGTGGTTTTCTTCCCTCTTCCCAAATGTCAACCAATGCAAAACCAGCACAACTGGTTACAGCAGAAAGGGATTGAATGTGTTTTCAGTTTCCTAAGGTTGTATTCTTACTATGAATATAGGAAAATGCCTGGTTTATTAAATCGAGAGTTCCAAATGTAAGTATAGGTAGGAAAGCAGATTTTATTTTGTATCATACAGTACTCTAGGAATCTGTGTGTGTTCCCTTTTTTTTTTAGTAGAAAATCCAAAATTTTCCCATTGAAAAGTGAAAACTTCCAATGAAGTACTATGACTTTTTAAATAACTTCTGCAGGGTTTTGGGGTTTTATACTGATCCTTTAAAAGTTAAAAACCCTTCAGCATTAAATATCTTCTGAAGAGCAGCATACTGACACTGCTGTTACCTGACATGCTCATTCAAGTGAATAAGACTTTATATCAGCAAAACTGTTTTCTGATATTTTCATATAGTATAGATATATAAAGGGTAGAAATAAGGTAGGCCATCCTACAGTATTGAAGATGTGATGAATAATCAGCAGTCATAGAATCATAGGATTGTTAAGGTTGGAAAAGACTTTAGATCTTCAAGCCTAACCATCAACCCAGCATCGCTGCAGTGTTCACCATGTCCTCAAGGTCCAGTGAGTGAGTTAGAAAAAAACAGACGTAACTATTTTATATTTGGAGTTGAAATGTATTGAATTTCTAATGGAGTTAAACAAGTAGTCTTTTGACATGAGTAGCAAGGTATACTAAGTCAGTAAGTCTCAAATATTTCTTCTAATCAACTAATTCAATGACATTTTATTAAACTAATTATATTGTCTTTAGATAACTGAAAAAAAGTTTCTTAGGAGTGTTCCACATGTCTCAGTAAAATCCATTGATATGTTTTAAATCTGGCTATGTGTGTTCACATTCTGTAACTCACTGCATAGTTCTATGTGTTCTATAAATAGAATGAATATTTTTAAATGGTACAAGTGTGGATTTGGAAGAAAAACTGAGCTGTCACTAACGGAAAATTTATGCTGGCAACTGTGATAAAGTATCACATTTAAAAGGATTTGGGAGGAGGTTGTTTTGTTATTTTGACTTAGAGATTGTGTGGTGATGAGAACCATTGAAGCATATTGCACTGATTAAAAGTAGTATTTGGGAGTCTCAAATGTCACAAAACATATGGAATCCCGGGAACATTCATCACTGTTTGAAGGGACCATCTAAAGCCTTGATAGCCTGGTCCAACAATAGTGCCAGTAAACTTGTGAATGGAAAGAAGATCTGATAGCATGAAAACAAGTGAAATAATGTTAGAAGCAAGAGCGTTAGACTGCTACAAAATTACAGCTCCTTCTTCCTCCTGCATATCCTCCTCCTCCTCTTCTGAAGCAAGAGCTAAGGCTGTGGTTAGGAAAAGCCGTACCAGTGCTATTAGCCTTAGCTTTGCTATACACAGACATTGAATCTGCATATATATTTAGGATTTTAAAAAAACCCAAATTCTATGTGCAGGAGGGGATAGCCACAAATTTTATTTCACATGAACATGTGAATTTTGCTCTATCACATGTGGTTTTTTTCTCAGTAAATGGTAACAACGATCAGTCTAATTTTAGTGGAGAAGGGAAAGACTGTTATGACAACTTGGTTTTTAAAATATCTCTAAAATAGTGTTAATGGAGAGGACAAGGTAGTTTCCTGGAATCATCCACAAATCTAAATAGATTGTTCACTCACTTGCAAGGCCATATTTTAAATGTGTTTTAGACAGAATGGAAATTGGGTGGGTATTAATTGTCAAATGTTTGAAGCCCTTAAAAGAGTCAGTTTCTTTAAAGTGTCCTTATTCCTCTTTCTTCTATTATACCACATTGAAGCTTTATTTGATATAAAGGCAAAGCTAATTTGCCATTCTGGGAGACAGACCTAGACTTACGGTTTAATGTAAAAAATAACTTTTTTCAAAAAGAGAGAAAAATTATGTCACTGTTATAAGACAATAGATGAAGAATTTTAAAAATAATGTAACTAGAAAATTTTGATGCTTAATCATGTCATGTTTCTCAGAGCTGTCTGACAAAGAGGCAGGGCTCTATCAGGCATTAGGTGTCAGACAGGAGTGCCACAACTCCAAATGTTCTCCCCTTCCTCCTTCTTTCCCCAGCTTTTATTGCTGAACACAAATGCCGTAGGGTCTGGAACATCCCTTTGATCAGTTGGGGTCAGCTGTACTGGCTGTGTCCCCTCCCAAATCCTTGTGCAGCCCCAGCCTACTGCCTGGCCGGGCAGCCTGAGGAGCAGAAAAGGCCCTGGTGCTGCCCATGCGCCGCTCAGCAATTATTATTGTGGTGATTTCAGCATTGTTCATCACAAATCTAAAACACATCCCTGTACCAGCAATTATGATGAAATTTTAAGTAACCCAGCCAAAGTCAGTATGGCTTTTACTTAATCTCTAGTATTTAAAGATTAAAACTTCTGGGCAAGAACACTCTTCAATAGAAATGTCTCTTGAATAATTTCTGTGCTATATTATTTGTGATATTCAGTTGTAATTGACTTCTTTTTATTCCATAAGACAATGTTACCTTTTAGTGGTGAAGTTTTTATTGATAACAAACTCTTCAGACTAAGTAGTCTTACTTTTAGTATACAAAAAGAAGCAAAAATTCATTTTGATTACTGAAATGTCAGGAATGAAAGGAAACATACTTATTGCATGTCAACTGCATAGAAAACATAAATAAGTAGTAAGAATTCATGTACTTTAAGACATGTAATTTGGGTGGAAAGAAAGCACCTTTATAAGTTAAAATTATGTTTTGATCAAGAGTAAGACATAGTTGCTTATTTTGGTTTCCTCTACTATATAGGCAGAGCACAAAACTTTTTCTATTCAATTTTGAAGTGTTCTAAATTTAAATTATAGTTCAAATATGCTCCATAAGAGTAGAAAAGTGCACTTTGAATTAAAATAATTTCTAAATCCAGTGTATTTATTGACTTAATTCTAACATGCAATTTAACAAAAAAAATGTTGTACGTAGGTAATGGAAGCCTCTTTAATTTTCCCATAGAGAAGCCAATTTTCTCCTTTCTTTTTCCAGAGATATGTCTTTAAATTTTTCTGTATCTGGAACTAGCTAATGTTTTTTTGAGTTATGGAGGAGTAGAAGTCATAAAACAGTGTTTTACATAATTATTAAACAATTTAGGAGAAAAAAATCACCAATTATATGTCTGTGTTAGATATGTATGACATTCTTTGAAGATCTAGACATAGTTCTTGAATATTTACAAATTCAAATTATTATTCTGATTTATGTAACATGAATTATTGTCATCTACGCTTTGAATAAATCAAAGCACCAAGTGATATAATGATTATTTTGAGCCTTATAATCCAATCTTGCTTATACACTGAGCCTGTGACAAAATAGGCTGGCATATGAAGTTTAAACATGATATTCCATGCTGTCTTCAGTCAAACTAAAGTGAACTAAATTACCTGAACGTAGAAATTTTTGGACTAATGGAATAAGAGTGTATGTAGGAGAAGCTATTATAGGTTGTTTTCCCTGGGTAGATAAGCTCAGAGCCGGTAGAGAAGCTGGCTGGAATCTGGGTCATCTGACTCCTGCTTGTATATCCAGTTCTTCCCACCAAAAGCCTCATCTTGTGGAATTATGTGGTGATGTTTTCTACATTTGCCCTGTGTTTTTAAAATATTATTATGGGATATATTTTGTTATGATTTTATAGTGTCCTACTGAGACATCAGTGAATAAGTTGCAGCTTCTACAAAACAAATTACTGTCCCACTGTTGTTTTATGCTTTTAGTAATACATGTTCTATATTTTCATTGTTTGGCATAGGCAAAGAACTTTTTTTTCTAGCATTTTTATTATCTTTTGGAGTAAAGTAAATCACTTGCTTCCTTTTTGAATCACATGTTTCATTTTTGAAAGCTGGGTAACAATCCTATTTTGTGGCAGTTCAGGACTGAACAGATGATGTAGACTTCAGGAGACAAAATACACTTGTGAAATCTGTAGCTAGGTCATGTATTCCCTGTTACAGATTTTAGATATCACAGTTGCCAGGTAAATTAAAAAAAATAAAGTAATGTAAAAGTCACAGTTGACTATTAGTGGATACCAGTTTCAAGCTAGAAGATAAGATTCTGGTAGCTAAATAAGAAACTTGCATTTCAATTTCTTGACTTTTTGTGTGTTCCTGGGGTAAAAATAGGTGCTTTAAATGAGGTCTAAAGGAAACTGATAACTACCTGCCTAGCCTGCCTGGTACTGTCTGCAAGAAGCCTGTAGGAAATGATAAACACAGCTGGTTTGTCTGAAACTCCTATTCTCCCTGGAGATCAAGCTTCTTTTTCATATTATCACAGTATGTTCTGGATGGCACCTTCCTCCATTTACCATCTGCAACCTGATAGGTACAACAGAACTTTTGCAACCCTGATTAATTCTTATTGTTGCTCTTAACTGGAAGGAGATATGTATGTATGTTAGTGTGGGATGGTGAGTGGTACCTACATTTTCTGTCTTGGAGATTATGGCTTTTCCATATGAGCTTCTTTCTCACCTTGAGGGGGTTCAGTTGCAGCTCTGGGGATGGAGGCTGGCACCTGGATGTCATGTGTACTGTGGTGGGCAGTCCCAGCACCGGTGCAGCAAAGGCAGTTGTTCCTCTGCACAGGCAAGAACTGCCAAGTCGAGGAGCAAAGAGGGGTGAGAAGCATCATGAGTCAATGTTTGCTGCTTAAGGGTTCCACCAGGGCTGTGGGAGTTCTGCTTCAATTCCTGTTCTAGCAGCTACAGCTTAGGTGTAGTCTGTGAAGGAATTAAGGATTGAAACATTCTGACTGAAGCAGTGGTAGAAATAAAGGAGAGAACTGTAAGTGTTCTTCAGTTATGGGATAATGATAGAGGAAAAATTATGCATGCCCAGAGAGCACTACACTGAAAAATAAGATGCTGAGGCATATAGATAGAGCTTTTCAACATGGACATTTGGGGACCAAATTCCTGACCTACTTTAAATGCATTCTTGTATCAAAGCTATATTTTTGGTTTTTTTTTGCTTTCCCCGCCCCCAACCCCCCCCCATTGTATAAATCCATATAAAAACTTTCCTTAATAACTAGTTAGTTCTGCCAAAATCATCTAAACCACTTCCTTGGTCACTCAGGTTTATTGAATTTAGGCACACTTCTAGAAATTCACTTTTGTTACTAATTCTTGTTTTTCTTCCAAATTTTTACCAGAAAGACTGGATAATGCAGATAAAGGAAAAAAAAATGCACTGATTGTTCCTTAAGCTCTTTTCTGAGTCACTGTAAGCTTTCTGTGACAAAGTTTTTACTTCTTTATATGATATATGAAAGACAAAAGCTTTGTTCTTCTGAGCTTTCTGCAACCAATCCGTTAAGCTACACAGACACTCACATTAATTTTAACAGGATAAAAGAATATTTTTAAAAACATAGCAACAAGAGAGAAAAAGATGGTAAGAAAAAGTTTCTATAGTTGCATAACTCTGCTATGAAACACCACTTGTATCTTGAATCCTTAAGGTGGTTTTGACATCTACAAATATAAAATTTATTTGGACACTAGGAAACTTTCCTTCATTATGTCTTGAAAAATTATTATATATTGCTATATGTATTTATTTATTATAGTATTTTGAGATTATAAGCACTATTATATTTCAGATAACCTCTTAGAACCCTGATTTTATGCATTAAAATAACTCTTCTGGCTTAATATTAAGATACAATTAAACAATTTCATTACTGTGTCCTGAGAGATACTTAGGGCTTTTAAAGCATTGTGTCTTTTTTTGGACTGATCTTACCATCTGGGATAGGATTTATTGAGAAAAAAACTGTATAAAGGTTTTTGTTTAGCTAAAGCACTGAAAATAAATTTGTGCTTGACAACTGAGAGGCAATGTTGAGAGCTATAAAACCAAAAATGGTCATAGACTCACTGAACTGTGTAGACTGGAAGGAAACTCCATATGCCATATTTTCCAGCTACTTGTACAAAGCCAGTTTAGTTAGATCAAATACTTCAGGGCCATGTCCAGAATTTGAATAGCTCTCAGCATGGAGATCTTACAGTGTCTTTGGGTCATGGTCCACCATTTGAGCTTTTGCTGGATAATTTTTTCCTCCTTGTATCTAGCTGGAGCTTCCCAAGTCCATTGACTCTTGCTCTGAATGCTTTGTTTTCTGTACCCTCCAACTTGGTAGTTGCAGACTCCCAAGGCTTCTCTTCTTTTTTCTCTCAGGCCAGGCTGAACAGATGCAACTCCCAGCCTCTCCTGTGTGGTCCTGTGTTCCATCTCCATGACCAGCTTGGTGACTCCCAGCAGATTAATTTCATTGCATCTCTTTGTTGTACCAGGGAGCCCAAAACTGGGCTCAGCACACCAGATGCAGTCTCAAAAATGGTAAATAGGGTGGAAGGATAATTTCATTGCCTCTGATGGTTATACTCATACTAAGATAGCCCAGGAGGCTGCTGGCCTTCTTTACTCCAAGGGTACGCTGCTGACTCATGTTCGTGTTTTAGTCCAGCAGGACCCCACATTTTTATAAACAAAGTTTCATTCTAGGCAATCAGCCCTTCATCTGTAATATTGTTTGGAATTATTTCTGCCTAGGACTTTCTGCAAGGACAATTCCTTGACCATCTGACAAGGAATTGTAGAATTGTTCGCATTGGACCCTACTGGAACTAATCCAGTTCCTGTTCAAGGAGCAGGGACATTTTCAACTGCATCAGATTGTCAGAGCCCCGTCCAAACTGATCTTAAATGTTTCCAGGCGTGGGGCATGTACCACCTCTTTGGGCAACCTGTTTCAGTCTTTAACTATCCTCACCATAAAAAAATTGCTCCTAATACCTAGTCTGAAAATTACCATCCTTTACTTTGAAACTATTAACCCTTGTCGTGTTGACAACAGGCCCTACAAAAAGTTTGTGCTCATCTTTTTTATAAGCCTCCTTGAAGTGTTGAAAAGCCATAGTAAGATCTCCCCAGAGCCTTCTCTTCGAAAGGGTGAACAACCTCAATTCTCTCACCTTGTCTTCATAGGAGAGGTGTTGCAGCCCTCTGATCATTTTTGTGACCCTCCCGTGGACTCCAGAAAGTCCATGCTTTTCTTGTACTGAGAACTCCAGCAATAGATGCAGCACTCCAGGTAAGCTATTGTGAGAACAGGGTAGAAGGGCAAAATCACCTCCCTCGACCTGCTGGCCACATTTCTTTTGATGCAGTCCAGAGTAAGATTGACTCTCTGGGCAGAAAGTGAACATTGCCAGATCATACCTGCTTTTCATCCACCAGCACTACCAAGTCCTTCTCAGCAGGGCTGCTCTCAATTCCTCCTTCCTCCAGCCTGTATTGATACCAGAAGCTGCCCTGACCCCGGGGCAGTACTTTGTTCTTGGCCTTGTTGAACTTCATGAGATTCATATGGGTCCACTTCTCTGGCTTGTAGAGTAGCATGTGATATTTCAAGTAAGGCTGCTGACAGATAAACCTGTTTGTATTTCAAAAACTCACCAGCAATAACTTGTTTTTATATAGTAAATGATAACACAAAAAGTATTCTCTAGACATTGTTTGCAAAGAGAATGAGGTTACTTGCCTGTTTGTTATTCTATGTTTATTGCACTCATTAAAACTACAATATTCAATAGTTATCAAATTAGTAGTGCCCTATCAGAATCTTGAGGAGAGGTTCACAGTGACAGATTTCTGGACCCAGTGGCAGTAGTTTTCCAGAAAAAGTAATGGTTTGGGGCTCAGAAAACAGCAACTTGGAACTAAAATCACTTGAAAACTTTACAAGCATTTGGTTGACAGAATTAGGGTAGTCCTCAAATACCTGTGTTCCTTAACAGCTTGTTTTGTTTGAAAAGAAAAAGAAAATAAAAAGACATTTTATTGTCTTAGACTTACAAAGAAAGTAGACATTTTTTTATGACAGGCTTTCTGAAAGAATGCTGTTTAGATCAAGTGTGATCAAAAATAATTTTACTTTGGTTTTTTATTGACTTAGATGACAGAGGTTTGTTTTTGTCTCTTGCTTAATAAACTGAAGCAGTTGAAAACTACATTGCATTTGATTTTGAATAAGCTTTCTTAAGTAACTTGAGAAGCCTAGAACTGCCTTCTTCATAATAGGTTTTTGCATATGGTGTTCTGGGTGACCATTTCTAGTAACACAATTGGTTACCATATAGCAATTCAGAAGATGCCTAACATATTTTTTTGTAATATGCACATTAAATAGTAAAAATAAACATAGAATTTTCTTTTCAAACATCTGTGTTCAAATCAGGAGATAAATTCTAAAATAGCAAAATTACTAAGATGAATTGAGATATATTTCAAGGCAGGCTGATAAAGTGATGCTTTGGAGTTGCATTGCACATTAGAGTCTTTAAGAGGTAATCTAGAAACACAGCTAAGTAGGAAAGGCGCTACATGAGACCTTTTTATGTGATTCTAATTTCAGTTTTAAAACATGTTTGTAAAATTTGCACTTTCTTTCCTACTATAAATGTTCATAGCCCAGTTGGCTAACTCTATTTGTCTGCTGGTAAATCTTTCAGTATGGGAAAGACTACAGTCACTCACTGAATTTTACACAGGTCAGCCCCTGTACAATAGTGATACAATTCTAAATATATTGGCCACCAAAGCTGGGAATAAGGCAGTAATTGTTCACTCTGTGGTACTTTGGGGAAGACCAGGAGACCACAGAGAAAGGTTGGCTGTCCTCAGGTCTTTTGTGTGCATAGCATGGTTGGAAAACAAATGATTTCCCTGCATGGGTGTGAATTTTCATCAATTTAGCTGTTTATTGGCCTGTTTCTCATGGGTTTTGGTGTTTTTCATAATTGTGGGCCAAAAGTGCTACATCACTGTTGTTCACTGCAGGATGAACAACTTGTGTAATCATAGCTTTGATTATTCAGTGGATTCATCGATTGAGTTCCTAGCCCTACTGAGTCTTGTTTTGCAGAATGTTTCTTAGGTCAGGTCTGCCTGTATATGCAGTACATGAAGGCAATTACAGGGGCAATTTTATGTCACTTTGTGATTTTTGTTACCTCACTGGTCTTATGCAGTACCTCATAAAGAAGAGGTCCTTATTGTTTTCACAGGCTTGTAATCTTTTAAAATGTTTCACTTTATATTTGAAAATATTAGTTGATCTTTTTTCCCTTCTCAAGGTTTCCTGGGCTAACCTATAGTTTATTATCGAATTGTTTAAAAAAAAATTTTATTTCCTTTTCCAGGAAAGTGTGTGCTTGTGTCTGCATGTGTGTTTGCCTGCAGGTTTGTGTGCTAAAAAGAGGAGCAGAATGTCTAGTATCTATTACAAACTGAAATCAGATATGGCTTTGCTGGATTAAAAAAAAAAAAAATTCAGGCAGTTAGTAGTCACTCCTGGGGATTCTTGGTAAATACTCACAATACTTTAGGCTCTAGCTTCCCACTAAAATCAGTGTTCCCTTTGTGAATTTCCTAGCTCAATTTGAGAATTATGTAGTTGAGAAGAGCAGGCATTATTGTTTGTATCTCCTTAGCTAAAGTTGACACAACTATTTGCATACTTCACAGCTTTCACTTTTTCTGTGCTGATCCCTAGAAGAGTTTCACATTAAGATATTTCACTGTGAAAATAGCTTTATTTTGCAGACAGGGCCTAATCACTCTCAGTATCTTTTTCTCAGTATTCTGCTTGTGCCAGGGAAACTTTCTGTGAACAAGTTTAGTTTCTGGAAGACAGGATTAGCACACCTTTACTAATCCTTCCTGTAGAACAATAGAAGAATGATGTTTACAAAATGTTGAATCATTTAAATCTTTGCATGTGTTTGAGACTTGTTTCATTTTACAGCACTGGCTACATTCTGAACTTGTAAGAAAGCAAAAACAACTACTCCCCATGTAGTGATAGGGGAAGTGACATCAGATTTGGGAAACACTATAAACCTGGAAATAACAATATAAACCAAAGTATCAGCAGAAGGGAGAAATCTCCTTTCTTCCGTTCCATTTACCATGACAAGACTTGTATTTGGTGAATCAAACCTGTTTTAATGTTTCTGTCATTAGGCTAAGAAAACTTATCCATTTCTTCTTATAGAAAGTAGAGAAGGATAAAATTAACATAGAGATAATACAAAGGTTTAAGAAAAAATCAATTTCCTGTTGATTTAAGGCCTTTGCAGAACTTACAGGTATTCAAGAGGTATGCCTAAAGGAAGAATGATATTCTTTGGATACACATGCAAACCAACCTTTCTTTTCAATGAATACCACAATATAAACAATCAGAAAATGCTAACAGAGCACATGTTTGCAATCTTTTGTGTAGATTAAAAAAAAAGTTTTGAGGCTTTCCTTGTATTGCAAATGATTAAGCATTAACTCTTTTACAACCTGAGTCACACTCAAATGGAGAATGGGTTTTCAAATCTGTGATAATGTTTTGCTTTACTTTTTTCTTCAAAGAAAGAAAGGTGCTAAATATGCAAGATCAAGCTTTTATAAATTCTCCAATTGCCTGAATTTTTCAGTATATTTGTGTTTTGACAACTCAGTCTTCACTGACTGGAAGTCTACAGTGGTAATACAATTGTCATGCATATATTTAGGCTACAAGGAGTGTAAGCAAGATCCTATTGCATCTCATCTCTTAGGGTCAGGTGAGGATGAGGTTGGAAAATTTCCATTGCTGTTTTAATTAGGAGTTCAAGAGAATTAACAGTTTCTTAATTTCCTGCCCCCCCCCCCCACCTCCAGATACTAAATAGTTAAAATTAGGTAGGTTATCTTTTAATTCTGTCACTTTGATAATATCCTCTTATGAATATTGGAACTGTTATCTTGAAGTATTATTCTCTGCACTTCTGTAAAAATTACAGTCTATTGCATTAGAACATACTTATGAGGAAACTAGGAAAGATTTAACACAAGAGGTTCATGATAATAGATAAAATTAGAGGACTGCATAATGCATGTGATAAATAGCAATTTTCTGCTGTAAAAATACTCATGTAAAATTCACGTATTCTTCTCAGAGCAACAATATTCATATTCCTAGTGCAGTAACTAGATATATCTTCCATTGGGAGGATATTTTGAAATATGATTTCCTTATACCACAGTAATTTCCTGATTACTAGCTGGGATTCTTTTCTCCTCTCAGTAACATTGTGAAGTAGCAATCTACTGAAGTCTCAGTTGTACCTTCATAAAGCAGTAAAGCTGATGACCAGCCTCTTATCCCATTACTGTACTCAAAGCTTACCTATTATTCCTAATGCCTTTAGAAATACATTCTTTATTTTCTACCAGAATGAGTTAATGGAATGACATTCATCTAAAAAGGGGCAAAAAAAGATAATTTCATGATGCATAATTTGTATTCAAGCTGATGTAGTCAATGGTACTGCCTGAGGGGTATTTCCCTTCCTGAGGCTTGGGACAGTGTCCCCTTCTTCCCTGGTGACTGATACTGGGATGTGTTGGTATTAGTTCATACTCTGCCCACAACCTGCTACTCAGATGTTCTCATGATATCACAAATGGCAACTTAGAGAATATATTCAGGCTGAAAATCTTAATTGGAAACAGTACAGTATGTTTTGCTACATATCTTACTTTCTGTCATTTAACAGTATTCTCGTTTCCTGAATCATCTTTATAGGTCTATGATTATCTGTTTTTCAGGCAAAGTTTTCAGTCAAAGCAACCTCCATGGTTGCATCAAAGGCAAATCTGGTGCAGAAGTACCTTTGTGTTTTGAGGGTATTCTTTTTTTCATAAATCTTCTCTTACAAAAAAACATTGACAGAGTGTATTGATTTATTATGGGGAATATTTGCATAATAACTTTAATAACCAATTGAAAGTTATCCTCAGGACTGAACAGGTATAATATTAATAGTTTTAGTCTGTGCATTTTTCATGTTTATATTTCTTGAATCTTCATCTTTAGAATAGAATTATGTCTTTACTAAAATAAATAGCATCTTGCAAGTTGCTTTTATTGAACTCTGTTTTAATTTTAATGACCTGAAATGTAATTAGATGTGTTTGTTATATTATGCCAACAAAGTACCAATCATGAACTGAAGACTGACATTGGAGTGGACAGTTTGTGTTTATAACTGTATGTCAAGATGTTCATTAAGATGCACATTAACTAAACATAATTGACTGTAAGGCAGCTGGACAGTGGTAAAATATTTAGTAATGAACCTCTTCAATGTAGTATTTTCTGCCTCAAGGAGAACAATAAAAGTGTCCATATTTTCTTTTTAATATCCTTTAGTAAATGTTGCCATATTAGCAAGCAAAATTATAGGATCATGAGGGCTTCACCTTTTCTGCTTCTCCAGTTTTCTAGGGTTATTAATTCCAATACTGAAAATTCATGAAGGAAATAGAGCAAAGAGTTCACTGTAGAAGAGGTTACTTGTGCCTGTTTCACTTAAAATCAGAATTCCAAAGCAAACAAAAATAATAACTGATTTTATTCCATTAAAAGTTGGACTCAAATGGCAATTTTCAATTTGTTACAAGGTACAGTGCATCTTTTCAGGAAATAACTGCTATCCATTTTAACAAGAACTTCATTTGGTCAGCATTTTTTAAAAGAAAAAATAAATCAGGGAAAATACGTCATAATTTATCTTTTCGTTATTTTTGTAAGTATTCCAAAGGTAAGTGATCTCACACTGATGTTTCTGAGATTTCTGATGGTTTCTAGCCACCAAACTGGTATAATTTTTTTCTTACAAAATATATTAATCTACCTTTTATGTTTGAGGTGCTTAAAAATATACAGCAATAGCATCTTAAATTTATGGTGTGTCATCTAGTTGCTATTTTAGATATTTATTCAGAGTAATGTATTTTTGAAATCTGAATTTGTATGAACTTTTCATCACATCATATCTGTAGAATATAATGGACTAGAAGCAAGAGATTTATGATTATTGGCTTTTTGGATTATGTAAGATTTGAACCTCTGAACAGCAAGGGAATGAAGATCTCAATTTTCTTTAGGAATCATAATTACATAATTGCACATAAAAAGTCTGTCACAACAAGTGAGAAACAATGTAATAGTGTTGCGTTTATTATCACCAATTTGTACCATAATCTCCCTTATGCACTTTCATTATAATGTGTTAACAGCTTAATATACTAGAGACTAGGAATGGCTATAGGCACATAAAGTATTTGTGTTATTGCCCCTCTAGTTAGTTTTACATAGATCTGTTGAGGCCTTTGCTTCACACAGGCTTATAATATTCCAGTGTTAAATACAGAACAAGTGAATTTCACTTGGTGAAGTGATTTCAGGACACATAATTCAGTACTGTGATATTTGAATGACTTTTGTTGGATGTTAAAACTCGATACATTTTAAAATATGAAGAATTTATTCCTTTGGATACAGATAACTGTTACCAGTAATTTATTTATTTATTATTATGTGAATTGTGTTCTATGGCTTCTGAAGAATCCATATTACTTCTTTAATTTAGATTTTTAATTTTAACTTAGACTTTTGAGAGCAGATGTAGCTCCTGAAAAAGATTTTACCTGGTATTTCATGCAGCTGGATGTAAGTTCTATTTAGTACAGAAATCATGAAAAACAACAACCCAAAGCGTTGGTTTTCTTCTTGCTTTATTATTCCTTGAGTTCAGAAGCTTTGGCTCAGATGTGCCATCTGTTGGGTATTTTCCACTTTATTTTTGTAGTTAAATTTTTTCCCTAACCTTTAATATATTCTGGTTTGTTTGTTTGTTTGTTTGTTTGTTTGTTTGTTTGTTTGTTTTGTTTTGTTTTGTTGGGTTTTTTCAGTAAAATAGTAAATACATTTCAGAAAATAAATTTTCTCCAGTTCATGAGTTATCAACAAATGGTCCAAAAATAATCTTACTTTATTTCTCTGTTTGTTTTTTTTTTTCCTTTTGTTGAGAATCAGTACACTTTTTTGGAATTATACAGCAATATTTTGTGAGAGCATTCATATCCAGGTATCCTCTCTTTCAGCGCATTATTACTGTCATTATGTCATTAGCAGAAATAGTCAGGTCTGGAAGAATTCAAAGTAGCTTTCTCAATTTGTAGAAACAATGATTATGCATATATCTATATCTATCTATCTATATCTATCTATCTATCTATATCTATATCTATATCTATCTATATCTACATCTATATACCTATATCTATATCTATATCTATATCTATATCTATCTACATCTATATCTATATATCTATATCATCTATATTTATATCTATATAATCTCAGATTCTGTATTGTCATATATAATGTCTTAATAGTATATATATATTAATATATTAATGTCTTTTTATAAAAAATAATATATTGTGACATTTAGGTATTGAATTCTTAGGAAATGTTTTTCTTGCTTCTTCTTTTCTTGCTTTATCTCTGGCTTCCATGAGACAAACCAAGTCAGCAGTTATCTGAGAGAACTTTGAAGGAATAGAAAAGGTTTTATTTCTTGTAATTTTTTATGGTAAATGTCCTCACTGCTTGCATGGAAGTCAGAGGACCTAACTTCTCCTATCCCCAAGGAAGCTTATGAAGGATTATGTAAAGTTCTTCTGTTTCTATGAATTCTTCCCTATGAAGGCCTGGTATGATACATTTCCCATCACTGTTTCAGCACAAAAACTCATAACATGAGGCACTGACAGCACCAAATTCTGTGATAGGACTATTCAATCTGTGTTGCATCCATCTAAACCCACAGCAAAAGCTGAGTCATGTGAATCAAAAGGAGTAGTAGCATTTGAAACATGAAGAATATAGTAGTAATTACCCTAGCCCTTCAGTTTTCATAGCTCCCAGATAAATAGCTCCTTAAAATATAATGTTTGCTTGTGCTCTTGTTAGAGTGGTACCCTTCAAAACACTGCCTTGAAGAGACAATTGACCTTGCCTTGAAGTGAAAACCAAAATGAGAGTTAATATTGAAGGAGCAACCTAATTTCTACTCATATTGTTTGAATAACTAAAGGAAGGTGTAAAAACCCCACTTACCTGTGCCATGGAAAAAAAAAGTGGGCTTTTCATCTTCTGTCTCCTACTAACCCCATGAGTAGGTGTCCTGATTCTGTACTTGAAAGGCTGGCCTTTTCTTCAGGTAGACATGTTCTATTTACATAAATGAATTAGTGTCCCAGGACATAAACAAATTATCCGTTGCAGAAAGCAACAGTAATTTCCAGAAATAGCTTATATCATGACATTAATGCTATTGCGTCTGTCAGTTGTCCAGTGTTTATATGGTTTGTTCACTATTATTCTATTTTTTCTGATATTATTTTTACTGTACCAATATTACAATAATCTCTTTAAGCAGTTGATTCTCAATGACCTAATTTTTAAACTGCTGAGCATTCATTGCTCATGCTGAAGAAAATCTGGTTAAGAAAATGTCTGTTTTGCAATTCAGTGAGGTGAAGATGTTTGTGTTTGTGTACGTATATCCAACTGTCCGTTGTAAATGCTCCCTTGTACATTGTTACTGAGATTGGGTTAATAATGTATTTTCTTCTTTTTCTTGTGAGAAGCAGAGTAGTTGTGTTTCTGTTCTGAAAAGTGTAACATCATTTTGGGAAGAAAAAGTAGCAATTTTCAAATTGTCGGTTGATAATTTAATTACTACTGACTTATTTTCATAGAATCATTTCTCTTGGAAGATACTATTTAGTTTATTGAGTCCAGCTGTTAACCCAGAGCTTCCAAGCCCACCACTGAACCATGTTCCTAAGTGCCACACCTGCACATCTTTTAAATTCCTCCAGGGGTGGTCACTCCACCACTTCCCTGGGCAGCCTTCTTCCTGCAACTTTATTGTTTCCTACCTGAAAAATAATAGCTAATAACCAGGGGCTGTACTGGCATAGGAAACTTTCATTTCACATTTTGAAACCAGACCCCAGGAACACAGCAGATCTCCCTGAGTGGGTCTATGCTTCATATTGAACCTTCTGTTTCCTTTGGAAGGTGTCTTCTATCACAAAGACCCATCCTTTTTCTTTATGGACGTAATTTTAGGGCATAGCCTACCTTAACCTTAGCCCTGGTGACACTTTCAAACTAAATGGACCATCATCCTCATTACTGTTCACCTGCAGAGCCTCGTACCTGTGTACTGGGACAGTGGGGTAGTCACACAGGAGATGCACCTGCTGTGCCAGGTAGGAACTCGCCACCATTGCCCCTGTCCCTTAAGTCGGTGTGTCAGGTTGGTGGAGAGAGAATAGGGAATCCTCCCTGTCATGCATCCTGTCTGCATGTTGAGCATGTTCCAGGGAAGGTAGCCTGCGATTCCAGTGACATCTTTGGACTCTGGTATTATCTCAAACTCCCTGATGCTCCTCAACCTGCTCACCTCCTGTTTGAGCTCTGGCAGTAAGGGGACGAGTTCCTCTGTCCACGCAGGGGAACTCGGGTGCTCCTGGCAGCTGTTCCGGTACTGGCGCCGTGCTGGCTGCACGTTCCTGCAGACTCCTCCTGGGGGCAGAGCTTAGAGAAACCATGGCTTTCTGCTGGGTGGGCACCATTGCTGCCTGGTTGAGCTGCCAGGAATTCATTGGCTTTCTTTAATTATTCTTTTTTTGTGATTATTTATTACAGTGAATAATTGAAATAAATATCATTTAAATGATGCCTTTTTGTTATTATATAACTTGTGGAACACATTTTTAAGAGTATGTGAAAAGTATCTATCAGTAGTTGTGTACTTGCATTGCATTTCCATATTTTAATAATATGTTTCATATGAACGTATATTTGCATTTTTATGTTAGTGTCATGAAGTGGACTTTGGACAACAAAATATGTTCTGTTAAGAGGGATTTTAAGATGACATTCTTATATCTTGTTGAAATGGAGTGTGGGAGGTAGTACTGCTATTAAAATTTATCTGTCAATATAGATACTGTTCGTATTAAAAGTCACATTTTTGTAAAGCTATAGGGCATTAGCTCTTGGAAGAAGGATGCACTTTTTTATTGTTGTTAAGTGTGGCACAATTTATTGAGAAACTTTTGCACTTTTCTTTCAAGTTGGTTCATAGATGATGAATCTTTTTTATGAGAATTACAGCTCTTTCCAAAATAACCAATGCAGTAAACCCTGGTCAGTGTTAAGACATTATAATATTATATAGAAAATTCTCTTCTCAATTTGTGTTTCTAGGTATAATTTATGCTCTTAAACCATTACCGCAACTACTTTTCCTGGTTCCATGAACAGCACTGAATATATCTAATGGTTGTTTAATAAAAATATAGAACTTCTAGCACGGGCACATTTTTCATCACCTCACCATGCTTAATAACCAACTACTAAATCATTTTATAAATCTTAAGTAAATCAACAAACCAGAATCAATAACAGCATTATTAGTAACCTGCTCTTATGGAGAAATTGTTGTTCAAGGAAACAAAACTACTTTTTTTCCTTCAATGGAAAGCTAATTTCACCTATTTTTTGTTGTTGGTGGTGGTTTTTTTGTTGTTGTTTTTTGCCAGATTTGTAAAAGGAAACTATTTTTTTCTTTTCATAGGGAAAATCTATGAATGAGGGGAGTGAAAAATCAACAATGATTGCTGGTCCCAGATATATTACTGTATGTTTTATCTTCCATGAGTTTCCATATGAAGGTGACCATAGCTGAAGTGTATACAATATAACAAATCTAGGTCAAGCGGCCAAATTAATGATATCTGGCGTGTAATTATGAACCTTAGAGAAATATTTTATTTTCTTTCTTTACATGTTTTCTATACATAATATTACATAGTTTACAGGAAGGTAATGTTATGATGTAATTTTGCATCCATGAAACACTGTAATCATGAAGCATTTCTGTGATATCGTGAAAAAAATTGCCATGTAGTCTGAATAATCCTTCTTCATATTATAAAGAGAAGTGTTTACGTACTTAATGATTGTCAGAACCATTCCTCCTCCATCTCAGTTTAAAAGAAATTAAGTTAACCTTTCACTGGAAATATTTTCAGAAGTATTTAAAGAAAAAAATTATATACAAAGCTAATCACATATACAGGGCTCTTGACAAATTAAACACAGTCATTAAATTTAACAATACACTGTATTTAACAGAAATACTTGCTATATGTACGTTACTATATTCTTTTCATGAGGATGATGTATCTGGGCAATACATGCCTTAAAATTTATGGATAAGTTATCAGCCATGATTCTTTAATTATTTGGGTAAAGGTATCTCCAACCTCATTACTTTCTTGCTTGAAATAGCCCATGGCAGCAGAAGACAGAAAGACTCAACCTACCTGAATATTTCAAGTGAGAGGTAGTTTCATGATTGGTTTATTTGGTATCAGTTATGAAAAAATAATAGTCTGTGCAATAACAGACTGAAATAAATAGAGAGTTAAGGGGAAAATATGTAAAGAAAGAGTAGCACACTTTTCTAGGCAGTTAACATTTCACTGATTAATTTGTTTTTCTTGAAACAAGTTTGGTTGATTTATGGCAATGCAAATGTAGCATAGTGAACTATGTAAAGTTTGTAAAATGTTTAATGTCATGCCTGCCCAAATCAATTGCTGGTCATATACAGATTTTTTAAATGCAGAATCAATTGCTCAGTGAAGCAGAAAACATTTTGGGGAGGGAGATTTTTAAGTAAAGGAAAGATATCAGTGGAAAGTTAATTTAGGCTACTTCTTTGTAGCTTCAGATTAATTCAGAATGAACATGAACAGTGACAACAGAGGAATTGAGCTATCTGAATAAGTAAAGTAATAAGTATTGTGGAGTTATTTAACCTTGTATAAAGAAGTGGCAGAACTAATACTCAGTTGTGGTTGTTCTTTTTCATGTTGAAAATGAGTGAATAAAAGAGCCCTAAAACTGAGCTTTTGGTAAGAGAAAATGATATACAGTTTCAGATGCATCCAAATGCATTTAACTTATCGCAGATATGATTGAGAGGTGGTTTGCTAACTGTGTCTAAAACACTTATTAATAAAAGGCTTTTTAATTTAGCAAAGCAAGTTAGTAGAAGCTGAAGCCAAAATTCAAATTAAATATGTGGCAAACACTTTCAGTAGGGAGGTGATTAACTGCTGGGACAAATTGCCAAGAGAAACAAGTGATTTTTCCATCACATGAGGTTGTCAAATTAGAACTAAATAACTCTCAGGAAATTATTTGACTCTTGCCAAGAACAAATTATTGGTCTTAGTTTATTGTTAACCAGATGAAATTTTAAAGCAGGTGGTTGAGATAGTGGAGCAAATAATTCCTTAGTTTTGTAATGTAAAATCATAGGGATTATTTTACTTAACTTTCATTTGTTGAATTCTCATCAACATCAGGAACTTCATTGTAACATGATGCAATTTCCAGTTGTTAGAGTGTTGTTATTTCATGGCATATTCCCATTCATGCTATAACACTCAGGAGATGCTCATTTATTATCTACTTCATCATATCTGGTTTCAATGATGAACCTTTTTTGTTGTTCTTTATTTAGAAGCAGATGCTTGGAAAGAGTCAATAGCTATGTCAATAGAACTAAACTCCGTAATTTATGCCTGTGCTAAATATTAAATTCTGTCTTAGTGGAGCAGAATCACTGAATATCGCAAACAATTACTTAGTGGATCAAATGGGAGGGACATGCCTTTAAACTTATTTGCCTTGGTTACTATGTGTGGCAGGCACACATCTTACTGCAATATGCAAGCACATGATGCAGAAATAATTGAGAGAATTAGTGCAGAAATCCTGCAGTCCCTTTTCAACTCTCCTTTTGTGGTTAGATGTATATTTCAGTTGGTTATCATTGGATTTTTTTCAGTACTTCCACCTAAATGCTGCAATGTAAGTTAAGAATAATTAACTGCCTGAAAGATTAATTGAAGGAGTCTTTATAAAGTGCATGAGAATATTTAAATGGCAGGTGATGGTACTGTATTAGCGATCACTTGGGAAATTCCAGATTGAGTTAGTCTGTTGAGAGGTGTGTGTGATTTAGTAGATGCCTCATGTCTGCAGTCCATGAACGTGCAGTGGGAGTTACCTGAGCAGGACACTGTGTAGGTTGATCTTAGTGATGCTTCGCTAGGCATTGTAAGACTATCATGAGTCTCAGTT
This sequence comes from Anthoscopus minutus, assembly GCA_013399455.1. Classification (NCBI taxonomy): domain Eukaryota; kingdom Metazoa; phylum Chordata; class Aves; order Passeriformes; family Paridae; genus Anthoscopus; species Anthoscopus minutus. Next base: position 10,407 of record VWYI01016817.1, on the reverse strand, counting down.
TCACTGTAAGGGTTTTAATAACAGGGCTTCATTTCTCCTCTGTTGAAGTTCAGCAGATAATTTCAAATATAGTTTTATGTTTCAGAGATGCAAAACTTCGTTCCATGTTGAAGGGAAAGTGATGCAAAGTGAATTGGATTGATCTGCCAGCCTTAGTACACATCCCTGTGCTTTCCAAGCTATTAGAAAAATTAATAAACTCACTCCTTGAATTAATGGATGGGCTTGCAGGAAATCATCAGACATAAATTTTGAAGCTGAATTTTATTTACTTTGTTATTTGTACTGTAAAATTAGTAAAGGTTATTAATTCTGTCTGGTCTTGATGTTATCAATTTTACGCCAAAATTACATGCACAGACACACACAACCTCTTGAGAGGAGTGCTGAAACGCAGATATTTAAAAGTATATGAAGGGCTGAAGCAAATGTTCACAAGTTACCCTGTCAGTTTTATATTTTCTTGTCTTTGCTTATTGGTCCTACTGCTCATCCTGATTTCAGGATGTGATCACTACATTTTCTGTGATTATGCAGTACCCCTCAGAGCATAAGGAGTTTCTGAACAAGCGTTTTAAAGACAGAATGTGACCATGACAAAGTCAGATCCACTGTTGTACCTCTAGATCTCTGGCAGAGATTTTCAGGCTGCCCAAGGTTCTTTAAGTACCACATTTTCTTAGCAAATAAAAAGATGGGAATGATAGTGTAGTTCTTCTCTCACCATTGATGACATCATGCTGGATAAGATATGAAATGCTGTGAACAGTGCTATCATGTGCATATCTGATAGATATTATTATGAGTGAAGAGGTGTGTATGGAAACAGTTGAATGGAGCATCAGCTGTAGGATGTACATATTCTGAATGTGTTTTCACAATCTATTTTCTTTTTTTCTCTTTTTTGCTCTTTTTATTGTTTGTTTGTTTTGTTTTGTAGGGTTTCTTCAGAATCCAGGGGAGATTTTTTTCCCAGCTGTGAAACACAGACTCCTCTAAACCTCTGTCTGCATGTTCCTCTACGTATTGGCTTTTCTGTTGGCTTAGAATAGGTTTCCAGCCTCCTACTCACTGCCAAGATGTTTTTTAGTAACTATTTCTAATAACCCATTTCATGGGTTTCGAGATCACTTTTAGAGAATGATGCTCCTCAGATTGAAGACAATGCAGGAAAAATAAATTTGAACATAATTTTCTATAATGGAGTTCATAATTTAAAAATCTATTCCTTTTTGAGTAATAGTCCTTTATATTGTTTCACTTACAGTGTGGTAAGTATATTTACTGGTCTTTAAGGACCTGCTTTCTGCAGAGTGGCTAGTGGGACAAACAGTGTCCTAAATTAGGAATATCCAGTCTTTCATCACTTGACATGTCCTTATTATTATGAGAGGTATACTGAAGAACTGAAGAAAGATCTGAATTTGCAATTCTGGTTTCTTTTTTTGGCATTTACACCAGGGTAACGGAAAGTAGATCAAACCCTGCAGAAATTAAAGATGAAAGTTACTAGATTTTTCAGTTCACTTTTCATCATATATTTTCTCCTTTTAAATCTCTCCAGGGAAGATGCCTCCACTGCCAGTATCATGAAATTATAGCATAAACTTTATTAACAATCTTAAAGAATGAATCTTTTTAGCATAATACTATTTTTATAGCATCGTACTGTATTTAAAACGTTATATTGTTATTTGTTTCTGTGTTACTGTAGATGTAACCTTTGGGTTAGTTGCCAAATTGTATCCAATTCTATACTTGACATGTGATAAAGGAGCACAGATATAACAAACAGATGTTATTTTTCAAATCTTGTTTTAAGATAAGATGGGCGTATCTTTTATAGATTGTGTTTTCATTGGTTTTTATCCCACGGCAAATAGCAGTACAGCTCGAAGTCTATGCAGCCACCATCAGCGTACACAGTTTGCCAGTCTTTAATGCGACTAATTCATAGCCAGAAAATGGCCTGCATTTTCAGTGAATCATAACTGAAAAATTATTATGGTGACAGGAAATTTAAACAAAAATGTCATTTCATATTGCTGTAGAAAAGCCAGTTTCAGTGACATTTTTAGAATTATCAGTGCGAAGACATCAATCTGTGGTGACAAGAATCGAACAGAAGTGTAATCATGAAAGTGTTTTGGGTTATTTGTTTAACAGTAGGGGTTGTTAGGATGATCTATGGAAGTAAAATGTTGAAAAAATATATTTATTAGTAATAAATACTTACTTGATGACAATGAGACTTGGTGATACATGCTATATGCAGTTTCCAGTGGAAACATTGTGGAAAACACAGCTTAAAAGGTTTTTTAGTGAGCATAGAAGGCTTTCTTTTCCGTCATAAATACTCAGAGAACCTACATTTGAAGTCCTAGACAGTAGTAGTATTTTTTACCTTTTAGTAGAAATGAAAGAGCATACCACATCCTCAGTTCTTTTCAGCTACCTCATTAAGATTGTGCAGAGTGTAAAGTACTAGTAATACAGACTTAATCTACCATTTCTTCCACTGTTCCTCAAACTGTACTCACAGTAATTGCTTATTCTGCTTTAGAGACTGGTGTGATTCCATCAAATCCCACCATTTAGGTTGGATTTAAATTTTGGAAAGTACAGATACTAAGAATATCTACTGAGAAAACATGCAAACAACTGTGATGAAATTTTGTAATTAGTGAAGTTCTGCTTCAGTTCCTAGATCTTACAAGAAGCCTTTAGGTAAGTATCTCCAAGAACACAGAAATAGGGGAAAATGCTCCCCCAATCACTGTTCAAATGGGTGGGAATCTTCCTTCCTGCAGGTTCCCAGTACAGATGGGGAGTGAAGAACTCTGCAAGATTTCCCTATGGGTGGCACATAGTGGATATAAGCATCAGTTCCACTTACTTTTTTTTAAGTTAGTAGTGATTAATTCTACCTTCCTTGGATGGGTATTTCACTTCAGTGATCTCAGAGATCGGAGGCTGCAGCTGACCTTGAAGTTGAGTATATACGTCACTGTCTTGAAGCTCACTCTAATGAGATGTGTCAGGCTTTCTGTCCCTGTGTAGAAAGGAGTTCAGCTACCAGTAATGTAGACAAAATGAATGTTTTGCAACTTGCCCTACAGAAAGAAAAGTAACACAAACTTCTTTTTTGGTGGTGTGGCTCACTGGAAACTGCAGTCAGATTTCAGTCACCAAATAACTAAATCAGGAGTTTGTAATCAGTTAAGTAACTGTAAGCTCTGTGAGCTACTACAAACAGGAACATATAGGAAAGGTGAAGAAGGAGGAGGCACATCTTGAAGTCAGTGATTTTGACTGGAGTACCAAAAGGATATGAAAAGAGCCAGATCAGCTTCAGGGGTCCTCCAAAACATACTTGTGAATCTGCAAGCAGAAAAACTAATATCCTCCAATATACAGAGTCGATACCTTAACCCGTTGTTACATTAGAGGTGGGTCAGTGCTTTGAACCTTCAAACAACTTTAGCCTCTGTCATCTTTCCTTAAGGATATTCCTTTCAACCCAAAAGAGAGGGCAGAAATCCAGATCTCTGCGGTTGAGTCTTTATAATCCAATATGGTGTATATACATATTTACAGCCTCCTCCTCTTCATTTTTCTGCGATATGTTATCCTCAGAAAACACCCTTTATTTTTTAAGGCACTGGATTTTATTTAAGCCAAGGCTTCCTATCTTTGCCCCAGTGTATGTGCTAGTTCTTCTTACACTTTTCCAGACAAGCTGTCTCTTTATATTGCCAGGATGAGGCCTTTCAGGAAGAATCCTTGTTTGTCCATATGACAACAAAGTGAGCTAGAAATCAGCTGTTTCAACAGATTGTCTTACTGGATAGCTAAGCATGTGGGAAGCAGTTTGTCTGCTGAACTAGAGCCACCTTAGATTAACATAGCTGTCTTATTTTCTTCAGATGCCTCCATCCCTAGCATATGGAGTCTGCACATTTAGTTGCCACCTAGAGTTTCATTCTGAAATCCACCAAGCTTGCAACAAATGCACCTACCTGGTGTGGTGCTGCTTTTGTAGGAGACCTTTTCTAGTCCTTATTCAATTTTGAGTCCTAAGATTTTTTTCAAATGTATGGTGCTTGTATGTACACAGTAAGAGCGGCATGAGAGAAAAAAGGATCTCTTGCCTCTAGGAGTCCTTCCTCAGGAATTTACCTGACTGCAAATTCACAACCTTTCCTCGTCTGCTTGAGTATTTCAAACATAAGACCAGGGTGGAGTTCTGATTCAACTGACAGCCAGTACTGTGGAGAGGTGGAGATGTGTACTTCTGAAGCCACATGGACTCTATACAAAAAATTAAAAAAAAATTTTCAAAGCAGGAATTACAGAGTGACTTACCTTTATTTTACTTTGCTGCAGGATTATGAATGAGAAATCAAGGGAATAGATATATATTCCTTCCAAGTTCAAAAAGGCTCTCTGAGCTGTTTAATTTAATCTCACATGATGTGTACTAGGAGAATGGAATGATGCTAACTGAAAGAAGTCAGCATATGCTCCAGCTAATCATGGATGTCAGTAGAGCTCTTGTAATGCTGTTATAAAGTACTTTGATATCTCAAAGATGTACTCTCTCTGTTTCTCTGAAGGCCATGTAAGCTGAATCAGTTCAGAATATGTGTTAAACAATTCTTATTCCTTCCTACAACTAAGCAGAGTCTCAGGATACAGATTAATTATGCTTTGGTTCACAATTTAACGTTGTGTCCAAAGTAATTTATTTCTTTCAAAATAGATTATTTAAAAGCAAGTGACAAGGGCAAGATTTTTCTCTTCCACATAAATCCCTTTAATTACTCCCATAACATATAAAGCATGTACTGAATTTTTTATTAAAAAGCAAACAAAATACATTTGAATCTTTACTTAAAATAACTTACAATATCAGGGGTATATATCTAACAGTTGTATTTACAAACATCTGTTTATTGTCTAATGTAAACTATTAGGTGTGGATACAATAATTTAATCATTAATCTGACAAAGAAAAGTTGGTATTTCACCATAGCAATTTCTCTTGTAAAATTAATGAACAACTCCCAGAATTATATAAAATATAGTGTAAATTGGCTTTTAATTGAGTTATGAAAGTGTAGTATCTTTCTACTACCTGATGCAGCTGGGGGAGGAGTCTGAAATTCATTACATTTTTGGACTGCAGGCTACTTTTCTTGTTGTTGGGTTGGAGTTTTTCCCCTTTATTTTTAGCTTGAGTAAGATGGACAGATTCACATGGCAGTCCTCAGAACACTTACTAGCCCTAAGGCATGTTTAATACTGAAATAAACTGATGTTTAGCAATAACCTTAAATTTCAAAAATCTTAAACAAAGCTATTAAAATACAGGCATCTGTGTGTAAATCGATGTCTCTTTATCTGTTTATTGTTCACACCTTTTCCTGAGCATTGCTTCAGTTACTTGCTGTACAACCTATATAGGTAACTGTATAGATATGCACATTGTCTTACTTCTCAAACCTGTGTTTAATCAATGCATAAGTTCATGGTCAAAATGTTTCATTTCACAGTTTTGTTTGCCCAGGCTATGCATTATAATAGTTAAACCCCAAAGTAAAGTAAGTAAATGATACATGTTTAAGAAAATACAATTCCAATATTTGAAAATGTTCAAGATAAATTCATTACACAGGCAAAATACCTAAAAATTGTATCTGAACATAATCATCCTAGAAAGTGGGTTTATATGTTAGAAAACTAAGAAAAGGAAATTTGTTCAAATTACGAGTAGGAGCTCAAAATCAGTACACTAGAGGCCTTCCAAACCCAGACTGTAGATTTACCAGAGGAAAAAGTAGATAACAAATAGAGAAAAAAATTGCCAAAAGGGATAGTTACATTCTATCCAAAGGCTGTAATTATGTATTTTTAAAGCAGAATTATAAACCAAAATAACTATTCAAAGCTGCTGGAAAGATTTGTCTTGAGTTCAGCAGAATTTTTAAAAGTATTGTTTTGGTTAATCAAAGATGATTGATATATAAATGCAACAAGTCTTAAGAAAGGTCAGAAAATTATAAACCATGTCTTCACAAAGATAGGATTAATACTGAAGCTCACACATATATTTTCAGATGAATTAAACCTTTCCCTCAAAGGATAGGGTTTTAGTTTTGCAATTTATTTTATTTTGGTGGAGTGACTCTTATGCCAGATGGAATTGGTCACAATTTCCTGTAGTAATCATCAAAATCTGCTGTGAATCTTTAAGTAACATGGAGAAATATAAAGTTTTTG
>VWYI01016815.1:0-55604 GCA_013399455.1 Anthoscopus minutus | reverse complement strand
TTTTTTTTTTTTAATGGCCAATGGCTGGAGCCTAGAGGTGGAGAGGGGAGTCAGTACCCCCTGAGGGGTTCATCTCTGCTTTTTTGTTTATAAATAAGTGTATTCCAGTGTCTTTGTAGCATTCTGTTATCTGTTTGGGTTGTACAACAGTAGTGCAGTATTGTACACTCCTGATTTAATGTCTAAAACAAGCAATCCACATCTCCCAAGAATTATACAGTGACAAGTGACCAAGTGTCATTCTGGGCCTCTGCTGCATTATGCCAGCAGAGAATGGCTGCTTCGTTGTCTCCTGAATGTTATCCAGTAGCAATTTCCCTCATAGTAGCCTAGAAAAGCAGTTTTCTGTCTTCTCACAGTATGCTCAACCTCTCTGTAGATCTGTTTTCTGAAGTAAACTAGAGCAGTGGAAAGAAGCAGATGGCTGTCCTGAAGAAGTTGCAACAGATGACAACTATTTTTGTTTCCTTATTTTTAAATTGCATTGATTGTTTCATGTCTCATGTCTTTCAGGGGTTAGATAATGATACAGATAAGATTCAATGGACCATAAATAAATGCCTGTGAGATTTTAAGCCCAAGCAGGAGGAGGGCATGAAGGGCCTGAAACTAAGGCAAACTGGAATGGATGGCTTTCAGTCAGGCCACTCTTGCTGAGCCTTTCTTCACTGCTTTAGTGGTTTAGGGCCTTTCACACAAACAATGACAGATTTGACTTTGTCAAAATATCACCGATAATCTTGTCTTCTAATCTGCTGTCCTCAGTGATAGAACTGCACTATACCCACTGCACTGTAATGTAACTCACAGAGGCGATAATGTGGGAACTCTGAGGACTCAATTGCTTGACTTGTAAACCACAACTTCTTTATGGCAGCTTTTGCAATGATGTCCTGGTACTTTCTGCAAGTGTCTTCCAACCCCACAAGCAGGTAATGCAGCCATGATTCATACTGAGAAGCTGTTGAAGCCTTATTGTTTTCAGGTGCCACAGCAGCTCTCTCAGCTCTTCTGTGAGAAGTGCTCATCCAGTTTCCTTCTGAGGCTCTCTCTGGAGCCAGTAAATAGCTGCTTTTCCCTCTTTGCTCTCCCTCACTGTTCCCTTCTCATCCTTGATCCTTTCTTAGTTGATGTGTTCAAGAAAAATGAGATCAAAGGTGAAGACAGTCCCAGTGTGAGAGGACCCCAGCAGTCAATTTATCCTGAAGCTGGTAATGTTTGGGACTAAGGTCTAAGGTAGTGACCGATTCTACCAGAAGTGCAATACTTGCCAACAAAATAATGGGAGCATGGAGAGGTTGATGGCAGTTAGGAGTACTGAACATACAGAGAAAATGCAAGTGGACTAAGGAAAAGTTAAATGCCAAAAAGAGGGAGAAAATGGTTTTTCAGTATAATGTTCCAAGTATTTGGTATTTGTGGCCCCCCTGGCAGAGCTTCATTGCTTATGAAAGAGGCTGCATTGGCCCTCTGTGAAAGGCCTGATTTTGTTAAACTCAGTAGCAGTATTCCCACTGAACTCAAGTTGTGAGCAGCACCAAGTGAGACAAAACAGGAACAGTAAATTAAGCTAAATTCTGAAAAGCTCAACCTCTGTCAATAGAGCAAACAACCTGGGTTTTGTTAAAGTTGCCTCTTAACAGCTTCAGTCTGCATTTGAAAAAATCATCCCACTGTCTGAGATTCTAAGTCTTTCAGGGATTTTTATGGTCTACAGCTGATAGAGCCCACTTTCAGGTAACGTTTTCTACCCCAGTTGTTCCTTATTTGCAATTCACATTTCATTTTTTCTCCAAAGGATCAGCAACACTCCAGCATTTTTACTGTTGTCTCACCAAATTGTATGAGCATTTTCCAATTGTGTGCCAAATTGAAATAATTCTATAAATAAATTCTCTGAAAATACTGGTCTGTGAGGGTGTTTTTCTGTATTTTGTCTTTCCAGTGGGTATTTATTATTTCTTTGTGCTCCAGATTTTTTTTTCCAGTAATGCATGTCATGTTGCTTCAATTGAGCTGTATCCATCATATGTGTGAGACTTCCTGCTTGAGGAGTTACTGATAAATCTAGCCAAGTTTATGATTAAGATAATTCAAGATCTCCACTGGTTTTGTTTTCATACATGTGTTGCTGTGAAATCTGGTCAGTTTTTGAAGGTGAATGCTTAGAAATTCCCCAGATAGTATGGCTCTTTGGATCTGAAGAAGTTTTCCTTCCAGCATCATTTCCACATCTCTTCCTAATTATGTTACACCATTCTGCATGAGTGTCTTGTTTCCACGAGAATAGTAGTAGCAGGGTAGTAACTGTACCATTATTAGCCCTTATTCTATTAATGCTCCACTCTTCATAAGTGAAACAAGTTAGGGGAAAGATCCTTTAATGTCCCACATCAGTATGGCATTTTGGGCAGCTTTTGGATACAACTTCAAATGTGTTTCTTCTCATCCTTACCAATAGGAGCAAGAGTGGATATACAATTAAATTGTCTGCTGTCCTGGACTTAGGCAACGAATGCCACAGAGTTGTACACAGATGTTTTGAAAACCCTAGATCACACATGATCTAACAAGATAGGGAATTTGGAGTCTGTTGCAATGCTCCAAAATTCTCCAAAGAATTCAGAGATCTTCAGAGAAGGTGCAACCCAGAGGAGGAGGGCTTCTTCCCATCTTGCAAAGCGAGTAGGTGCATGTCTGTGTGCGTGTGGTACATGGCTTGTTGCAAACAGTGGTATCCTTTGGGAAGCCTGAAGGGTCCAGATAGAGGTTGATGTGTGCTCTATGCTGTCAGCTGTTGCTAGTGTACATGAAATAGAAGAGTGGATTCAAATCACAACAGAGAGGTTTGATCCCAGTGAGGCAGAAGCCTTTATTTTGGGGTTTGCAACCCTTTTTATAAGGTGTTCCAGTACAGGTTAACATGATTGGCCAAAGGAAGCACCTCTCTGGTTCCGTGGGTGGAACAAGAGAAAAACACATTGAGAACAGCTGTGTGACATTGTTTTGAGAACCAAAACCTATTTACAAAAAACAGTCCTTGAAAGAGAAAGTTTCCAAAAGACTTCCCTTGGGAACAGATCAGCCACTGACAGACTGAAAACTCTCACAGGCTCAGAAAATCATGTCCACATCAGCCATTTACACGAGGCTCTCAAATGTGCCTTTCTTACACCTGATCTATCATGTCCTGCCCCGGGGCCAGCGTTTTGCAGGTTTCATTACTTAGAGCAGTGTGAAAGGTAACGTGTAACACTGTACAAAAATTATACAGCCCATGGTGGCATCCTGCTTCTCAACAACATAAACCAAGTTTATGTCTCCTGTTAGTCTGTTGGGTCAGCTTCTTGCATATATTGTGTTCCACAACTTCTTGTTTCTGCTTATTCTCTTCAGACAATCATGCTGTCCATATTCAATTCAGAAATGTAAGCTAAGCTGGCTAAAAATGCAGTAAGTTTAGTTTATGCTGTGCATGCCTGAGAACCACTTGTATGTTCCTTTCTTTGTGCAGTAGTAAGACTAGTCCTGAGTAGGTGTCTCATCTCTTGGCACACAGGCACCCTGCACACTAAATACATCCTGCACACAGAATATTTTGAACTGGAAGCATCTCAGAAAGAGTCCAGCTCTTAAATGAACGACCCATATGGGGGTCATACCCACAAGCTTGGCATCATTTGCAAAACTCTGCTCTAACCAACTGAGCTGAAGGCTTTCCCATCACTAAAAGCCCTCCTACAAATGTAAGTTCATTTGCACTGCTACAATAATTAAGCTATTTTCCAGGATAATGCTGCACAGCACTGTTTTAAGTTGGTCTGGGCCCTAACTCAGTTGCTTAAAGGTATTCTAGGAGCCTGTCAGTCAAAGACAGTTTCTGATCCCCTGGCAAAGGGCTGAAGTTCCACTGCAGAGGATGAAGTTTGACCTGGCACCAGCTGTGGGTACAGAGGAAGAGATTGTACAGTCAGGTGGCTGGGAAGGGGCTGTGGCAATGTTTTGCCATCAGGTCAGACAAAATGGAGAGGCTGCCCATCATCTTTGCTGTAGGCCTAATCCGGGTGACCTTCTACTTGTCATAGATCTTAAGTAAATCCTCCAAATTACAGGAATTCTTCCAAATTAAGTGCTGTGATCTAAATGAAAAGCACAACATGTTGCCTTGAAATTATAGCTTTCTGAGAGTGTTTTCATAGTTGTAGTCTACTTTCTCACGAGTGTTCTGTAAACATGAACTGTTTATCACATTTCTTCTAAGACAGGTCTTTTGATGAACTTGTGGTTTGACCAGTGTGATTGGAAAGGTGGTAACCTTACTCTCCAATCCCTGGTCACTGAGCAGAATCTATATATATTGAGGTCAGAGAATAAACGTGCTTCTTTCTCGTTCTAATGCTGCATGGTGTTAGTGTGATTCATTCTGTGTCCTCTAGTGACATCAACATTGAGCTAATAGGTACTAATACTGTTAGGGTATGCACAGAGGTGAAACTAGGCAGATTTGGCTTTTGCTCTTTAAAACTGCTCATTTTCCTTCCAAAGGGATGTGGTCATTATGGAATTAAGGATGTGTCAAATTTGCAGTCCTCTCATCTGAACTCCACCCAGGCTCAGCGGGCATATTCTCTTTGTATTTGCAGAGGGCCAATAACATGGTTTGCATTCTTTTTCACAAAGGGATAGTGTTCAACTAAAATAAATAAAAGGGATCAAATAGATATGAGATCTCTACTCATCTGTACCTTATCCTTCAGGGGAAAAGTAAGTGCTTTAACTTCCCATAATATAATGGAATCTTAATACCTGAACCTGTTGGAAATATTTGTGTCAGCAGTAAATATTTTAGTTTATTTTAGCAAAAGTATTTCTTGTATGCAACGTTTTCTACTGGAACTGAACTGAACTAACCCAGACCTCTCTTTGGTATTCTGATAAGATACCAATCTTCTCTCACAAAAATAGCTTTATGCAGGTGTAACAATGGCTTTTGGAACCTAAACTGCACTCCATCGTAATAGATTTAGACCAAGAACACTACATATGGCAGAAAAGCTTTTAGCTTTGGCACTGGGTATCTCTAAAGGGCTTAGAAGAGAGGGGAATAGAGGGGAACAGAGGCCAGTAGAGGGCTCTGTCTTTTCACGAATCCCCTGAAGAACCAGAAAGGTCTCGGTGACTGTGAACTTAAATTCGTGTTTCATTGTACAAAGAAATAGCACCAATTTTTTTTTCCCTTACTTGTGACATGTCTTCAGTTAAGCAGGCACAATTGATACCATTAGATCTTCCTTCAAAATGGCAAAGAACAGGTCTCTTTTTGGCCTTTCTTAAACCTGAGAGCAATTGTACCCATCCTGATCTGGAAATATGACATCTTGAAGCAACTCCATCAAATATTTCCAGGCGCTTTCAGTCCACCATATTTGCATGAACAGCGACCACACCAATATTTGATCAGCTTCTTGCTACTGAAGTAGTTTGGAGTTTATTTTTCTTATCTCTTGTCACTGGCATTTGTTATCTTTTGTGTTCACTTCTCACATGCAAGTAAAAAAAAAATTTTCTCTTTCAGCCTTTTGCAGGAAGCTAGCTGTGCTTTTGTCCACAATTGCCTTCAAGTATTGTATTAAAAATGTGATATTACTTATTTCTTTGCATTGCCTTTAATTTGTACCACAGGGACCTCTAGTGACTGTCACCTCCTGGCCTGTGGAACAGAGAGAAAAGAAAGGCCCACGCTCCAGCTGCCCAGGTAAAGCAGGCGTGCATTGTTCTTCACAGACTCTCATTTAGTGAAACCTGAGACGAGAGAGAGGCGTAGTTCTGAAGAACATCTGTTTGCTGTGTCCCAAACTTCATTCTCCTGCAGGGATGGTTGCTCCCCCGGTGGAAGCCAATGTAAATTGGCTGCCAGAGGGATGGTACAGTTACCTGAATGTCTAATGACAACAGAAAAAAGAAGAGCTGGGGGAAAGCTAGGCATCCTAATTTTAAATAGAGAGCTAATATTGGAGTTGTCATTTATGTGTGCAAGTAATTTCTTCTGTTAATTATATATAGCTGCATATTTAATGCAGTATTTAAAATGTGAAAATGAAGTTCCTTTACTACTTTGGATGATGAATTAAGAAAAGAAAGCCAGTGTTAATAAAAAAAAAAGAAAATAAAAGAAAGCATTGTCTGTTTGTTTGAGCAGCAGTCCACGTTATATGTGGACAATGAAATGCTTTGAATCACTGAGGCTTTCTTCATCTGTGTGTTCATCACAGGCACTTTCTGCAGTGCAATCTCTCTGCATCAGGACTTGACTGAGCTTTGCTGTGTGTCTGTGGGGTTGGGCTGAGGTTCATTGTCCCACACATTGACTGGGATCATCAGAGGCAAGGCCATCTGCAAACTTGCTGAGGGTGCACTCAGTGCCCTGTGCCACTGATGAAGATATTAAACAGCACTGGCCCCAGTGTGGGCCCCCGAGGGGCATCACTCATCACTGAGCTCCATCTGCCCTCTGCCCTCTGTCTAGGACCATCCAACCAATTCCTTGTCCATGGAACACTCCAACCATCAACTCCATATTTCTCCAACTTGGAGAGAAGGATGATGTGGGGGTTGTGTCAAAGGTCACTCAGATCAAATATTTAGTTTGAAACTTCATATCAAAATGAGATGCAAAATCATGATTGTGATGTGTTGACAGCCAAGAAGAAAATATCCATCACTGTTACTTAATAAAACTTACTCTTAAGCCACAGCAGGAAAATTGCATAGATTAATTGGGTTTTGATTTGATTTGTGTTTTTTTCTTCTTTTGTTTGTATTTGTTTTTTACTTGAACTAACAGCTATTAAGACCAAAATTTATTAAAAATACAAAGTTCACTTCTTTATGCTTCAATATTTCAGTATTGTATTGTAAAGGCCTAACATACAAAGCACAGGGAGTTTGCTTGAAATAGTTATGAACAATTAATGCTTCAAATATGTTTTCCATGTTGGAAAACCCTCTCATCTGTATTTGCAGCCATGCCCTAGTTTGTGCATGACACTATTAAAAAAGGAAAAATAGTGTAAAAAAATAATTTCAGGATCAACAATGCAATCTTTCCAACATCTCTAGAAATATTTTTCTCTTAATGAAAGAACTTTTTATTTCTGAATATTCTGAATATACTGAATATTCTGAACCTTTTGTTAACATTTCTACCTTCATATGTGTAGAATAAAAATGGCAAGGGACTTCCTCACATCAATATGATCATATACTTCTTGTTTTAGTTGGTCCATTGTAATAATCCTTCTCTTAGGTCACCATTATCATGCCCTTGGTTACAGAGTGAACAGAACACCTGAAGCTCTTCAGATGATGAATTACATCCATTTCCTCCTGCTTCAGTACAGCCATTTCTCCCTAAAAATTTTGAGCACTAGCCAAAGGGCATAACTGTGTTACTTTAGGTAAAAATTCAGATCATCTTCTCTGTAAGGACATGAGGTGGACTCAGGCTCTGTTTCCTCCTTGTAACCCTAAGCAGAAACCCTTGATACTTATGCAGGTGACAGTAGTTTTGTCTCAGGACTGTTTCATGTCTTGAAGACTCTCCAAAGAATTTTATGATGGGATTTGACTTAAATCTAAACTGCATTTTTTAGCTGATTGCACCAGTGGAAGTCCTTAATCAGAGCTGCAAATACTTGAGTGCTTTGCAAATCCTTCCAGGGTGAATTCCCACCAAACTCCCTCAGAAGAAAACTCAGGATGGGAATTTAAAGTAACTTTAAATCATAAAGTTCTATTTTTGTCTCAGATGTATGACTGTTTTTGGCAAGAGTAACTTTTGAATTTTCTTTCTTTGTGTGGATGTTAGAATAGGTTTATTTCTGATCAGTTTTTATCAATAAAGCTATTAGACATCTGAAACTTCAGAGACAATTCTGCTTTTCTATTTTCTTTTAGAGCCTTTGTTGGCTCCAAATACTTCATGCATAAAAAGGAAAAAGGAACAGGTCTGCAGAACTATTTCTATGATGGTGGAAGCAGATTTGAAGACAAAATCTGTTTTCAATTTCTCTTTTGCTATAAGACATTAAATGATTTCTATCTGATCTAAATATCAAAACCTTTCCAAACTGCCACTTCCTTTCTTTCCTTCTCAGTTCCTGGTACATGACTTCATCCTAGAAACCAGAAACTTGTGCTGGGAGCTTAACTGAGAAAGGATTGGGCTAATGTTAGGTGAATTTGAGCAATTTTCAGCTCCTCTATGCTATAGACAGTAGAAGCAGAGGCAGGAGTGCATTTATCTAGAGGTACAGAGTGTCCTCCACTTTGCACTGAAAGGGATAAATTGTAGCTCTTTGGGCTATATGTCTGGAATCTGAGACAGACTTGGCTTGTGAGCTCGTTGAGCAATTTGTTCTCCTCTCCCTCCATTTTGATTAAGAAAATTTTGAATTACATTTAGAAAATTTCTTATAGAATGTAGAGTAATGGCAACTTTAAAAATGAGCATGGATTTATCTCTATGTTGATCTTACTATGCTCATTTTCTTGGCCTAGCAGTGAGGTTAAGGTTAACCTACATTTTTCCTGTTGCAATTTGCTCTTTCTGGGCGTGCTAAGGTGTCACACAGTCTCTCGATAAGTGCTAAGGAGAAATGTCAAAAAAATGATGTTCCAATGCTTTTCTTTTTTTCTTGTGAAGTGAAAGAATGAGCCTTTTCTATAGAAAAGTAAGTTTGTGGTGAACACCTGAGCCAGAATCACTGTTTTTGAAAAAAAAGGCAAAACACATGCAAGGTATATCATGGCTAGTAGATAAAGAGAAATTATGACTATTAAAAAATTATGGCTGTTCTTGTTATTATTACTGTTACTTGGGCTTGTAGCAGGGAGGAGGGAAAGCTAGGAGGCAATTTAATAGCAGCTCGAAGCATAGCTATAGAGATATCAGGATTACACCCCTCTTGGAAGTTGCAGATGATGTAACAAAAAGATTTTGCAAAAATTTCTTCTCTGCGAGAGTAGGATATGGTTGTAAAGTTTCCAGGCTTGGAAGCTTTCAACATCAGGCTGGATAAAACTATAAACAACCAGATCTAGATCTGTTGACAATTGCATTTGAGCAATCTCTGGGATGGTTTAGAAATCCCTTCTTTTCAACATTTCTTGAGCATGTGAGATTAAGATTAAAATGTTCTGAACAGTTGTGGGGGAAGCCCTCTGGCAGGACTTTTGGGTCCCCTAGTATTACAGAAGTTTTCACATGGTTAGCACATGGGTTTAACTGCCCCCTTTAAGCTCCTCAAGCTGTGAGCACTCAGCATTTCTGCAAATCCTGGTCAGATCATCAGAGGATGGCTGTGGAAGTAGGTAGCTCTCATTTAAAGCAAGGCAAAAAGCGTTCTGAAACAAAACTCTATTCCAGGATGTTTTTAGTGATTTTTTACTGGATTATTGTTTGCCTTGTTTGCTGACATTTTTTATTGCAAATTTCTCATCAGTTATTTAAACTGTTCATAAAAACTAGCATCAGTGTACAGTATCTCTTTCAGAGATAAATCCTCTAGTGAGAGTCTCTGCAGCAGTGAGTTACTTCCATGAACAATACCTAAACCAAGTCAAGCAGGGCAAACAAATCAGTGAGAAAGGAGAACAGGCAAAACTGGGACTATATTCAAATTCAGCTGGTTCCTAGTGGAAAAGAATGATATTTAGCAGATCATTTTGTGTTGTGTTGAAAACATGTCCTGGGCAGAATAGCTCCAGTTGTTCAGGCACAAGCTTAAGGAAGCTGTCCCTGCAGCTGACAGGCTGCAAAGCCGACATTCATAGGAATATGTGCTCTGTTTATCCTTTCTCCATTTCTGTCAGGCAGATATAACAGAGAAAACCTTCAGGAAAGTGTCCTCAGAGACATCTCCAAATGCTTCAGTTCAGCTCCTAGCCATATAAAGGAAGAGCTGGTTTCAGATCTCCCCTTTTCACTTGTTACCTCTCCTCCCCTCCATTCCTCACTCTGACCTTAGTATCAGGCACTCCTCTGCCATGGATTCCAAATGTTACTGCCGCAGCAGAACAAACCCATCTCCTGCTAATGCCCTTCTCTGGCTTCTTGCTGCCTCGAGCACTCTCCTGACCCTGTGCAGAGCTGTTTAATCTCTCTAAGGCAACAAAACAACTCACCTGGCAAAAAAATAGGGAAGCATTTAATATCTGAGCTAGGCAGTCACTCAGGAGGATGCAGGAGGCAGCAGCAGAATTGCACTTGCTTGGCACAAAAATGCCTGCACGACTCTGACCCACTGTCACTCTGAGCTCATAGCTCCTGAAAAGCAATTGTACAATCGTATTATTTTTCTATTTACAGTGAAGTGAAGAAGCAATGTATATTCTGGTACCTATGTTATGTAAGTCTTGGAAAATTATTCACCTTCATATTGCTTGACATCAGGGTTCAATATACTAAAATTAGGAGGGGACCATAGATCATTTTTATAGCTTCATAACTAGTCTCATTAAAATGACTTATGGAAAGTCTTATGGAAGATGCTTGTGTGCATCTACAGCCCATACATGGTGATGCTTTGGAAAAGTCCCAGGTTGGTTGAATGCTTCTTGAATATGTTGTTCTGTTCCAAATTTTGTGATGTAGCAGCATCAGTGTCAGAAGGATCAGAGAAAGAAGCTTGGACTACCCCTCCTCTCTCAGCTTCAGTGGTAACACTGGTATGATACTGGGCAATGACAAAACTTCTGATTTTCCTGGAGAAATTAAAACATGCATGTGGTGAGTTGCAATTATAGAGATTCAAATTGTGCCCCTGCTTTGTGATATTGTGCAAGATTGCTACCCAATACAACCAGTAACATTTCCCTGTTCACTACTCCCAACTCTGCAGCATTGACGGTGCTCAATTTTGTCAGAATATTTTCTACATTTTGCTGTTGCTGGTGAGTTTGGATCTTTATTCCTCTGCTTTATGACAGCCAATTTTGAGTGCTAGTTTTAAATCTATCCATATATAAAGTGTGCAGGGTAGCATCTTGACCAACTCCTTATACACAGCTTAGTTCAAACAGGAACTTTGCCATAGGAGAATGTCCAGGAATCTCCCAAATGTCCAGGAATCTCCCAAACTGTCACCTTTTAGTTAAGAGATCATTAAATCAGAGTATTTCTGATGTCCCAGATTTGCTGATTTTTACCCAGGCTGTACTAACATGTCCACTGTACTTTCTCAGTCTCATTTCCCACCACACAGTAATAAAAATCAAGACTCTTCTCTCTTCTCACAGCAATTAGTGATTTCTTTAGCCAAGGATGACAGCTGCCTCTCCTGTTGCAATGGCAATGCAAATGTGGTCCACTCTAGTCTGACTAGTCCATGGCCTGACTGTTCTGTTCTGGGTTCTCAGGTTATCATTCATCCTGTTCAGATTCAATGTGTCCACATTGGGATTTAAGCAAGAAATTAAAGCTGTGAGAAATAATAGATGAAATAACACACCTTATTTTGGAAATATTGAGTCTAGTGCTGATAAGAGCAAAAAAAAAGTGAAAATGGAAAATAAGAAAATGAAGAAATTAAAAAATGGTGCATAGAGCAACAAAACCATCCTATAAATCACTGTAATAAAGACAATAAAGTGTCAGAGATTCACTGGTCAATAGTTTGAAAGCTTAATTTTTAATTTTGTACTTACATTATTAAAAACACCAATATATTATCTTTCTCGAGATAGTGTAACAATTAGCTTTTAAGATATGGTCATATGCATTTTCTGGAGATATGGAATACTTTCAGATTAATAAGAGAAATTTGATTTTATAAATTAGAGAACCTGCCCACCCCAAAAGAAAGTTGAAGAGTCAGAGCTAGAAGACAGTGAAAAAATTAAAATACCATTTTTCACATTTAAAAGAAATAAGTATAGATTACACAAGTGCATCATTTATTTACCTAAATTAATAACACTGTCTTCCAGAAACAACATAAGCAGACAGTTGTTGCCAATGAATTTGTTTGGAGTCCTACTCAATTGCAGTATTTTTAGTCATCAGGTTTTACTCTGCCTTCTCTCTGTGGGTTGTTGGAGATTTCCTTATAAAGAAGAGCTGGTTGTTTGAAAGATTTAACTGTGCCCCAGGAAATCATTAACCCATATTCCTGAGATCTGGTTTCCTTGTGCAAAAAAGGCCACTGCACACCTGGATGGATCTTATACTACACACCTCAGCATAGACACCGAAAAGCATCCTCGGGGCTGCCTCCTTTATTCTCTGCTCATGGCTTTGGCAGGGGACTGAGCTGAGGAGCGGATCTGCCGCACGCCAGGGCAGGGCAGGGGGCTGCGAGGGGCTGTCCCAGCACGCAGACCCCGCTGCCCCCTCCTGCTGCCACAGCCGTGTCGCCGCGGGATGTGGCACGGACGCGCCGGCCGGGGCTCCACAGCGGCACTCGAGGCCAGCAGCGCAAGGATCGGCTGCTGAAGCCCCCAGCCGCTGTGCTCACACCGCTCCTCCTCCACACCACTGCTCCTCTTCCACACAGCTGCGAGCCTCAGGTCTGGAAGGACAGTAACAGGGAGATAGATCTTAAGAAGAATACCTTGCGCTGCAATCGATGGTGACAAAAATAGTATCGAAACAGGTGGAAGATGGAAATAAAAATGAATGACTGTAATGAAAGGATGAATACCGTTGAAACTGTTTCTCATAATAATTTCTAATTTCCTTTTTTTATTATTTCTAATTCAAGTTCTTTAATAAGTACAAACCTCCTACTTGCTTTTATGTTGCTCTACCGTGAGCTACCATATTTTGCCACAGAGGGGAAGCAGAGTATCATTGTAAATCCATGCTGGTGTAAGCAGCAGCTCCAGCTTTCTGATGGAGTTGAAGCTGTGTAATTAAAGGACAAAACTTTGAACCTTTTCTTGCACCAACTTTTTTGCAGTGTTTCCCTCTCCTTAGTGTTTGTTATGAATTGTAGACATGATTTTCTGAGCCTGAGTTTTCAGTCTGTCAGTGGCTGATCTGTTCCCAAGGGAAAATCTTTTGGGAAATTTTCTCTTCCAAAGACAGTTTTTTGTAAATAGGTTTTGGTTCTCAAAACAATGTCACACAGCTGTTCTCAATGTGTTTTGGTCTTGTTCCACCCATGGGACCAGAGAGGTGGTTCCTTTGGCCAATCATGTTGACCTGTATCGGAATACCTTAAAAAAAGGGTTGCAAACCCCAAAATAAAAGCTTCTACCTCATTGAAATCAAACCTTGCTGTTGTAATTTGAGTCCGCTCTTCTATTTCATGTCCGCTAGTGACAATGAATGATGAAAAACTACCTTTTGGACTGAAATGTATTTTTTGGCTGAAGAAAAACTTCCTTAGCCTTGTGCTACAATGTCAGGATTGTAGCTTCAAATGAAAACAGTTATTTTAGAAGGTAGTGATTAACTGTTAAACAAGTTTCTTTTCTGAAATGGCTGATGAGGAGCGCAGAAGTTTAATGTCAGTGGACTAGAAGCATGATTAATGTCACACGAACAGGCTGAAAATGATGACTGCAGTATTGCATGATATTTTTTACAGCCAGACCTTTGGGTGAGTGCTTGCTAGAATAGTCATCTACAGATATGAATGTGACCTAGACCAAGATATCTCCATGCACATCTTCTTTTAAAGAAATATTTCGGGTAGTAGATGAACCTGAAAGTTTCTTTAGTTTGGGTGATGAGCAAAAAGGTTGTTAACAGAATTGGGTCCTATATATGTGAGAGCTTGTTACTTTTCCTAGTATTTGTGTGTGCATGCTTCAGAGAAATTGAAAACCATCAGGGACAGCAACAGCCTGGAAGGTTACAAAGCAAATGCATGGAGCTAATTTGCCTTTTCCAAAGAAGAGGAGACTAAAAATACACACATGGCAAGAGAGTGAATAGAAAAGATAAAAATTGTTTAAATTATTTCAATATATATCTAATAGGAGGAAGCTGAATTTGGAAATTAAGTCCCACTAATGCCCTCAGATTTACTGATGTCATCAGATTAATGTTATTATTCTTTTAGAATTGCATGTGTATTGACAAGTAAAACTAACAATAGCCCTGCTGCCTCCTTAGGAACCGTTGTGTGCTCTCAGATAAATACAGTAAAATCAATGCTGCAGCCCAAAGAAAATCTCATGCGTAAAACTGTCCCCACTGAAGTGAGTGGAAAGGATTGTTTTTGCACAGATGTTAACATGTTAACACTGTCCTCTGATTCAGGCATGCTGCTAAGGGAATTGCTAATAGGCATCAAAAGCGTGCTCTGAAACTTCTGTTTTATTATATGCTGCCTTGTGAAGGCTAATGGGAAAAGGCCAAATGTTGATCAGGGAGGGTAAGGTACTAATTACTTTGTTTCTTCTTCCTGTCTGTTACCAAAGTGTGGCATGCTTTGAGAGTGCAAGGAGAAAAAAATTCCTCTTAACAGAAGGACAGGAGTGGAACACAGCATCTGCAATAGTGAGACAGCAGATGCACTGTACTCCAGCCCTGGAGTCTCCCAGGACTGTACCACCCAGCTGTGTGATTTGGGCTGCATTCTTTTCCCAGCCAGGATACAGGATGGGGTCTGGTGGCAGATCTCAGAACCCAGTCAGCATTGAGGCTCTTCATTCCAGATGCAAAAATTAGGGTCTGTTCCAGTAATGCCCAGAGAATCTGAAGAGTGAATTGCCAGCGTAGCATTCAGTGAAAAACATCTTAGTTGCTGACCTGTAGGCCTCAGGTATATCAAGTTCCCTTTAGCTCTCTCTGTTGTCACTACTTTCATTGCTTCCTGCCCAAACGCCAATGCAATTTAGCAAGAATTCAAAAATGGATTAAAAAATACCAAAAATCGTCAGAAATAGAAAGTTTGGTTTCATTTTTCTCAGAAAAACAGTGAAGATTATTTAAATGGAATAAATTATTTAATGGAATAATTTAGTCATAGCACGGAAAAGTTTTTATTTTGTGGGTTTTTTTTTCAGAGGTGGTGGAATTTGTTTAGAAAGGAGGGATTTCATTAAATGGTACTAAATTCTTTAACTTCAATACTTTAGTCAATTTTCTTTAATTTTTCTTAATGCAGGCAAGCTGTCAGAAGAACATAGGTGTAAAAATAGAATGCAAAATCAACTCTTTTTACAGTATTAGGAATCCTGTGCTCTTCCTAAAGTAAAATTACTACAAAGGCAAGAGTTTTAAATAACTGTGATTCCAAAAGACAGCATAAATCTGTTTATTAGGTATTTTATGAAATAAAATAATGTGTTAAAATACAGAAGACAATATTTGTTTTGAATCTCCTTAGCTTCATTATGATTCTAATTCAAAGTAGAGAAAATTTTCATTCCTGTCTGTCAGTTACTGAGTTCTTTCTTCTCTTGCTCAACATCCACTTTTAGCAGAGCAGGTGACAGAACATCCAGATGTCAAATGGATTTGTTCATAGTCAGGGGTGACAAGGGTGTCTTGAAACAGAAATGCCATACTGTGAGGCATGCCAGATTATGGGATCTCTGCTGGAAAACAACATCCTTGACATCTAATCTATCTGCCATAAATTACCTTTCTTCAAGTTAGACACACCAGAAAAGTGACTTCACCATTGTTAGAAGGCAAGAGAATGGCTCTAGGGGCTGGAAAAAAATGATGTTTTATCTGTATTTGTTTACTGCATAGAAATATGACTAATTAGTATGTTTTACCACTGCTGGTCACCTTTGCCCAGAGGCTGCATTAATGCAGAGATTTCAAATAGAAAATACAAACAAAGCATTTGTATGTATGCTTGGTCAAGATTCTGTTTCACAGATAGCATTTCAGCTGGCCACTTTGAATGACCAATGCCGAGGAGCACTTGGAGAATAAAATAGTCATATTCAATTACATACTTTCATTTATTGGAAAAACAGTAAAAATTGTCTCTGTAATTTTTATTACTGCTTCAAATTTTGAGGGAGAAAACTAGCAATGTTTATTTTTGAGACCCTCTCTGTCACACTTTGGTTGCTCTTGAGGATTTTGATATCGGCTCCAAGTTTGCAGGTGACAAGGTTTTACTGAAAGAGACCCAGAATTGTATAACTTCCTGTACCTTAAAATTTAGCTCCACCATTTCTTTCCATTCTGCCCTTGCTTTAATGAACATTTAAATTTTTTAAATATTACTATTTTTTATTTGCCTGTCTTAATGTATTTTGGGGTATTTTCAAAAGAAGAAAATTACACGAGTTTTGGGTTCTTTTTGTTCAACATTCAGCATTATTGGGGAAAAGTAGTCTTTTATACTCATGGAAGAAAGTAACTTATGAACTGAAAAGTAATTCGTGGTATTCACGAAGACATCAGACATTCAAGGTAACACATCAGTGAAGTCTCTAATAAGGCTAACCAGTAAGCAGTGCAAAAGATAGAATTGATTCGTTCAGTAAAGAACAGGCCAAGGAAAACTGCTGCTGCTGGAGTGCCCCTTGTACCTGACATCAGCATGAGGAGCTGCAGGAAGAGCTGTGCCCTGGGTGCTCATCCCAGGCTGTGCAGCAGGACTGCACCAAAGCCTGAGGATGGAGCAAGTTTTTTTCTGATGACTTCTAAGGGTGTGTGACCTTTGTCCAGTTGTGTAGGATTTCTAAGAAAACAGGGTGAAAATGCTTCTCCTTGCATAGACCTGAGTCTGCTCTTCAGGGATGTTCACCTGGTGACCTGTAGGTGAAGAGATGCTGCCTCAAGGCCAGAGAAAGTTCTGCTCCCTCCATCTCCAGCCTCAATGCCTAGAAGTATATTCCAGCTTTTCCAGGGAGACCACTGCTCTATAAATTTTAACAGGCATGACTGGACACTGGTGAGGACAGACACAAGGAGGGGGATATCTAATGCCACATGTTGGCACATGCACCTTAGGAGGAAATAACACCTCTTTTCCTTTGTCTCAGGCTGATGAAGGCTAGCAGAATAACCTATGGCAAACTTCAGTCCACCAATATAAAGCATCAGTTCAGTGACTTTCAAATAAAATGCCAAAAGTGAAAGAAAACCAACCGAAACTACTCCCCAAAAAACACCCATCTAGCCTTTTCCAGATCAGGTGCAATTATAGTGCCTGGTCCAAAATTAATCCAGACATTCATTTAAACCAATGTCAATTCACTTATAAATTTAACTAAAGACAATGTGCATCACCCAGAATTTTATTATTAATGATAATATTAGTATTTTATTATTGTTACTTTTCTCCCTGAGGCAACAACAGGATTTGGGAAGTATTTCAAATAGAAATTTGAAATTCTGCTCTTTAAACAATCACCAGTATTTTCATTTGCCTGGAAGCATCTATGCAAAAAAAAAAGTTTCCATGGGAACAGTAGGTGATTCTGTCATTCCTTTAACCTCTCTAATCCCAGGGATGGGAGTTTGAACCACAGTCTTCAGCTCTGGCAATTATACTTATACTGGTGTTTTCTAGTCCAGGGGGGAACATATTCAGTGGGGGAAAATGGTTATTCATATATATTAGTAATGTAAGGTCTACCCTGAAATATGATTTCCTGAAAAACATCACCCTACTCTACCAAAAATGGTCAGAGACTCACATTAGGACACAGATTAAAAAGTAACTTGACAAAAAAATATAATTAGTCTTCATCTTGATTAACTGCTGATTAATTACTCTCTGTTAACATTGAGGAAGAACACTTGTATCACCCCTTGTATGACCACTTGTATCACTTTTGTTTTATTTAGATCTTCCCTTTTAAGTAAAGTTTCTGTTTAGGTCCACAGTATTTTAACACTTATTATAGGAATGATAGCCAATGGAATAAAGGCTTATGCTCTAATTTGGTTATATAGCAATCAAGTGAGAAACCAGAAAGTATAAAAAACTCACTTTGAAGATAACTGCTTTAGTAGTAGCTCCATGTCTGATAAAAGAGACATGGTGGTTTTGGTTTCAATAACAATGAGGAGATCAAATGTGATATTAAACCTCAGTCACTGATATTTTCTGTAGAAATATTGAAAGAAAACAAGGTAAAAATGGGTAAACATAGAATTTCATCATTAGTTTGGAAATAGTTTTACTATTTACTATAATACACACGCAGTTTGGTCTAAATTTCTCTGACAAAGAAAAAGCTTCAGTCGGATGAAGAAAGTCTTGTGTCTTTTTAAACCAGTATGTTAAAACAAAAGAGGTTCTTGGAAGAAAATTCTGTAAGAAAACCCCTTGTCACTAAATAACATAGCAAAAAAATCTTCTTTCAATTGCAAAACCAAAATGACCATTTGGAAATTACATTCTTTTTCAATCTCAGTAGCACTTGCAAACCATGTTCTGTGCTCTCTGGCAAATATTGGAAAGTCCAAGCTGCTTATTATTTTCTTTCCTATGAAAGGATGCTAAATATGTATCCTCTGAGCTGAAAGGAGCTAATCATACTATGTTTAGTCAGTCCTCAATGGAAGAACAGCTCAGAAGTGTGGAAAGATGAATATCTCAAAACAGTGGGTGGAAAAAAAGACAGCTTTCAAGTGGATCACAGTCTTTTTTTTTTTGTTCTTCCTACGTCATTACATTTATTAGGTGAATAATTTTGGTCATTTAAATACTACAACACGTCTTTTGCCTTTGCACACATTTTTCTATGGAACTCATATTATTTTGTACCCAATTATTCCCAGACATCTTGCAGTAAAGGGCCCTGATAGGAAATAATGCATTAAGAGGTGCTAGAGAAAGAATTACTGAGGCCCAGACACAAAGGGCTTCACAGAACACAGAGACCTCAGGTAGAGTGGTTTAATTACAAAAGATGACACAAATAAAGTAGACCAAAGCAGGTCAATTTTAGCTGAAGAAACACAGAACAATTTACAACTCAGCTCTGTCTGGTCTAATAGAGACTTCAGAAAAAAACAGATCAGTGTGAAGTCTTGACTCATAGATGGTCTAAAGAATTGCTTGGACATGAAGGTTGAGTTTAGGTTAATAGTATTTCTCCTGCTTTATCTTCAGCTGTATGGCAGCCCTGCTTCATCAGTCTGCCCTCCTTCCCTGGGTGACATTTTTCAGCTTGCTAGAGGATCAATGTGCTCAGGGGCATGGCCATGTACTGGGGAACAAGGTTTTAGGGAAAAACATCACAAGTTCTGTCAGAAATTAAGAACTATCATCAACAAGGCCTGTACCTGTCTATAGATATGTGCATATATATGCATATACATGTGTATATATATATATGTACACACACACATGCACATATAAAATCCCAAACATAAAGATATACAAATCAGGAATTTAAATGAAGAAAATGAATAACAAAAAGGTGACTGCATCCAAGGCAAGCTCACCAAGATGTTGTCTCTACTAAAAGGGCACTTTTTAGCTCTCATTATGATACTTTATGGCACAGAATGGTCTCTTCTGACCCCTGGTCCCATGGCATATTTCTGGCATGTCAGAATTCCTTTCTGTGGCTTCATAACACCCACATTCTGGGCATGACTGGAGTTATTTCACACCCCATCACCTTATGTATATCAGAGCTGTTGCAGCACTAAGCTAAAACCTTCTCTGAATCTTGCCGAAGTAAATGCACTATGATATTCCACAGGGGTCCTGGAGGCTGGGAGTATTCTTATGGACACAATGTTCCTTGGAAGAAGTAGCAAAATTCCCATCATTTTGGATCTGGAAAATAAAATACTGCTCTCCCCTATTATTTCAAGGAGCACATTTCGAAGTTCTCAAATCAGAAAGAAGCAAAACTAGAGTCTAGAAATTGCTTTCCTTTTCTTGATCTTATTTTGCTTTGAGTAAGTATATATCATTTACACACAGAATCCACGAGTTTTCTTGGAGTGCTGATTTGTTGTATTTCCCACAAAAGTTTCCAATAGAGAAAGTCATGAGGAGTAGCAAATAAATATCAATGCAATGCACTTTGGCTCCTTTCATGATCAAAGAATAAAGTGAAGACAAAACTTTGTCCAAGAGCAATAATCATGATGACACTCTTTGAATAGCAAGTTTGCTAGAACTGGCCTCTCTTTAGAGGAAAGGCTGAGAGCTGGGCTTGTTTAGGCTGGAGAAGAGAAGATTTTATTGCAGCTTGCTGTAATAACTAACAATCCTGGCTTATCTAATTTTCCCTTCTCACTGCGTATCCTTGCACAAACAATCTTAAAATATGATTAGTTGAGAACAACAATCTTATTAGTCTCTATTAATGACATTACTTGTTTCTAATCTTTGTCACTGATTTTATTAAATTTTTGTGAAAAATTTAATCTCAGTAGTTGTGAGCCCTCTGACTAAAATAGCCTGGGAAAGTGGTACTTACACTGTCCTGCATTTATACCATCTTCATAATGCAAAAAAGCATAATAAGAGGAAAAATCTGAGAGGCTAGGAAAGGATAAGGGATTTTTTTATGTATGTCCATCCTATTAATGCATTGAAATCTATCCACTCTGTTCAATGACCTTCTGCAGGGGCTGATTTTCAGGCCTGTCTTGATCAGCAATATAAGCACATTTGGAAGGAAAATTTACACTACTAATGATGATTGAGCATAAGGAAGATTTAAATAGGCTTCCCTAAATTATGCTGACAATCTCTTTGATCAATACTAGGATCAAGAAAATACATTTTTAATCCTCATTCCTTTCCTCATTCATTCCTTTCATTGTTGAATTTGCCAACAATAAATGGACTCATCTTGGGAATGGACTTTATGTGTTTAAACCCAGAAAATTATGCACTTTAAGTTGCAGTCAAGCATCTGTGTCCGCAGTGAGGGGCACAGCAGGAGCTGGCAGTTTTTATCAAAATTGTGGGAGTATTTTGAAAGCAAGATTTATCCCTTCCTTTTGAGAAACAGCTGCCAGGATATGGTGGAATTTTCATGAATATTGTTGTAAACTTAAGGTAGGTTTATTAAATCATTTTTCTGTGTATGGAGGTTGGCAGTTTCTGTCTCCTATGTTTGCATCTGATCCACAAATCCAAGTGATTTGAATACCCTGTACTACACCACAAACTGCAATGATTTCTTTGTGAACATGGGAATACATTTTCAAAGAAATGGGCATAAGGTTGATGTGGCAAACAGAAGTGAAAAACCTTTACAGCTCAACCTTGACATTCAAAGCCTCTTGCTTTACTCTTCATTTTCTGTTGCAGAAACATGAAATGCAAATATAGTACAAGTAAAATATGCTAAGAAGTGAGGTTTGCTGTAATTTTGAATATATTGGTCAAGGGATCATATTAAATGAAGAATGTCTTGCTCTGTTCTTGATCTGTTTTTCAATTTGAGTAAAGGATCTGGTGTGTCTGTAGAGAAGCAGAATGCAATAGAAAATCCATATATAACTCCCAAACTGTTGCAATATTATATTACAGTTAGTAGACTCCAAAGGTTACTCATATGTGAGTTCAAAATGAGTTCTTGCATTCCAGTTGCACTCTTGACAGACATTTATCTGCATAGGCACTCGCTTCTCATGAAAAATGTATGATCTGTATTGTGAGAATAAATGAAGAGAAGTGAAGCAAAGAAGCTCCATTTTCAGCTGGTTGCTGCCTGTCAGAAAGCACACTGTTTCAGCTCTCAATTGTTCTTTCCTCTCTGTCAGTGATAATATTCATTATTGCAAACATCCTTAAGCTTCAGGGTGCACGTTCAACCTGCTTCAGACAAACATGGTAGAGGTCTTGCCTGCAAAAGTTTTGCTAAAGTCAACATGACTTTGTGCAACTAAGGAGGCAGTACTGGGTGACACTATTGTATCTCCTTGAATGTAGTGGGGATTAAACTGGGCCAGGTGGCACAGCAGCTTTTTCAACCTACTTATCCAGCTCCTCTCTGGGAGGAGCTGCCACCCTCACGCAGTCATGGCTCAACAGAAGCCAGTTGTCTGTCAGTTCCAGAGCTGTCCAGGTCACAGTCAGTGATGCAAAACAACCCAAAGCCATTGCCAGTTTACTTTAGACAACCCCCTACAGGAACAGCAATCCCAGAGGAGAAGTAGAAATCACAGCTGTGAACCACTTCTTTCTTCCAGATTCCACATGTGAGCCCAGGTCCACAGAGATTATTAGGAGATAAGTACACAACATTAACATCAAGCTTGTGCATGAGAAAACATAATGTCTCACTACTGGATAATTTTATCTCTAGTTTGTTTGTTTTCTTCTTTTTCTCTTCAAAGGGACAGGGGATTCCATTCCACTCAGAATTCTGTTTTAAACTTGTCTTTATTTAGTTTGTAGTAGTAACAAGAACCATGGAAAACTAGAGGTAAAACATTGCAATATACTGCAATATGTAAAATGTTCCCTGTAAAAACAGGTATTGAGTAATGGATGTAATGACATACATAAATCTACATAAATCATAGCTGAAACCTCACCCATCCTCCTATTTTCCATTCCACCACACTGCTGCTTTTGTGGCACTGATATTCATCTGGGATCACCTTGTGTCATTGTAAAGCAGATGGTGTTTGTACACTTCACAATATGAACATACTCATGATACCACCAAACATCTTAATGTCCACACTGAAGTTGTTCCTTTGTGCTGTAGGTAAGAAGAATGTGTCAAGATGTGGCCAGTGACTGGCAAGGAGGGATTCCAGGGGATGCAGAGAGAGGCCTCTCATCAGTAAGTCACACATCAGTCAGAAACCTTTACCTCCAGCCCACATAGTTATTTCTTTTAATACCTTTTATTGTTTGAAGGATAAATAGTTTCATATGCCAGGTATTATGTTCACAGACCTGAACAGCCCTTTGTTCAAAAAGAGAATCCAGGCACCCTGCCCCAACCTTTAATTGATGCTCAAAGGGAGGGAATTTTCCCCTCTTCCCCCTTTCAGACAAAAAAAAAGATCATGAGATTTTTTGAGAATTTTATCCTGCTGTCCTTAAAATGCCCCATGACTTTGGGGAATAGTTATTTCACATGCAGTTTTCACACTCTGTTCCTCAGAAATTGTTTTGGTGCTAAATAGCAGGTTGAACAGAAACTCTATTTTCATTGAGACAGTCTCCATCATTTTCAAATGTTTTAACACAGACTTTCAAATGTTTTAACATAAAGAGTTAAACATAATGATATTTACCCTAGTATGTTCAATAATTAGTTATTCAGAAAAAAAAAATTCTTAAAGAGAAAATATCATGCTCTTGCTTTAGTGCCTCTCTCTGTAGTTCCCAAACTAAATAATCTTTATTGGGAGGAGAGAAATTATGCAAAGGTTTCTGAATGCTCTCAAATTCCTAATACTTTCTAGCACAAGAATAGTCCTGGGGTTTCTTTCTATTTATTCATCCTATTTCATTTCAATTTCCACACTTAGTCTCACAAGTAGTTAGATTTTTTTGTCTGGCTGCAGAAACCTGATAAACATCCTGCTGTAAGACATGCATAAAAATCTGTTATCATTATTATCAAACCTTATAAAGTTATGCAGTCTACTTTGTACAGCTCCCATGAAATGCTAAAAATTCAAGAGAAATCTCCCAATGATGCTCTAAAGCTGCTTTACTTGATACGGGAATTGTAAAGAAAATCCTCACTTATACGGTTTTATGTTTCATCTTAGTGTTTTGTAAAAGATATTGCTCATGTAGTATTAATGAAATTATTTTCTGTGAATTATTAAGCCAATGATATTAGGCAAGCATAAAATTTTTAGTTCTGTTTCTCTTGTTGAACTATATTTTGAAATATATCACTCAAAACATATATTACAAACAACAATGTGGCATGAAGTTCTGTTATGACACAAAAAATCTAAACTTTTCTGAGAAGATTCTCAGGACATCTTTTAGTAGAAGAAGTCCTTTTATCTAGGGATATGAATAGAAGGCACATGTGAGACTTCTGCACAGAAAATTTTACTTGGGATGAAGTGGTCTGGATTGTTCAGAAACAAATTTAATTTTCAAAAATGAAAGCTGTTTCTGGAAATTACCACACTGAGGTCCAATGCAAGTTGTTCTGCACGCTTTAAACTTAAATTGTTAGGTAAATAATTTAGTTTTCTTGTCTGCTTCTGCGGAAACAAAGTATTAATGGAATAACATTGATTTTCTTGCTTCATGATTAAATAAAATTGTACAAATAAGGAGAGAAACAGTTCTCTTTGATTTAGTCTTTTATGAGATTAACTGACAACAATGAAGGAAAGAGTGGTGTCTCACAGTTAATTGCATCCATTTTACTTTCAAATTTCTTTCTTTCCTTTGCAAAGATTACTCTGACCACAAAATCTAGAACCCAGCCCATGGTGAAGACCATGGTGAGGCATCTGTCACCCTACAGCTCACAGAGGTCCATGGGGATGCAGAAAATCACCTGCAGCCTGTGGGAGACCCCACACCAGGTGTGCCTGAAGGAGACTGCGACCCTGTAGAGAGTCCATGCTGGAGCAGGCTTCTGACAGGACCTGTGGTTGCATGGAGACAGGAGCCTATGCTGGAGTAGGTTTGCTGGCAGGACTTGTAATCCCACTGAGAAAATGTCCTGGAGCAGCCTGTTCCTGGAGGGCTGCACCTTGTCTGGTCCTGAAGGACTGCACTGCAAGGAAGGGAGCCAAGCAGGAGAGGTCATTGAAAACTGAACCTCATGGGTAGGACTCAAATTGGAGAAGTCCATGGGGGATTACATGGATTTTAAAATTTTAAAAGACCACTCTGGAGCAGGGGAATATTGCGAGGAGTCCTCCTCCTGAGTAGGACGGAGAGGCAGAGACAATGTGCCATGAACTGACTGCAGCCCCCATTCCCCATTCCTCTGTGCCATTGGGGAGAGGAGATAGAGAAAAAGGGGGATGAAGTTGGGGCTGCGAAGAAAGGAGGAGTAGGGAGACGATAATTTATGATTTACTTTTTAATTCTCATTCTTCCTACTCTGTACTTATAGGTAAAATATTTATAAATTATTTTAATAAATATTTATAACATATTTATAAATTATTATAACAACCTTTATAAATTCTTTTCCCCAAGTCAAGCCAGTTTTGCCCATGATGGCAATTGCTGAGTGATCTCTACCTATCCTTATTTCAACCCATGCACCTTTTGTTATTTTTTCTCTCCCTTGTTCAGCTGTGGAAAAGAGTGATAAAGGAGCTTTGATGGGCACCAGCCAGGGTCAACCCACCAGGTCTCAAGTGTGTTGAGACTTGATGTGGTTTCAACTAAACAACAAAAAGAAGAAAAAAAGGCTTCTTGGCATAGTTGCAAACTATGAAAATCTTCACAATGTGTTATATTCTCCAGAATGGACTCAGGAGTAGTCCAGTAACTCATTGTGCTGGCAGCTCTTGGAAGGTGAAGAGTATTTCTTTTCTCTGTGAATAGAAGAAAGTCATGAAGAGTTCTGTGAAGATGTTTTCTTCTGAACAAATTTTGTCCATTTTATTATAATCCCATAGAGATTATTTACAGTGCAGTAGCCTTTGTCTCTGCTCTCCAGATGGGAAAGTCAGAAGTATTAATTGTTAGCAGCAAACAAGTGGGAAAAGGTTTACTAGGCTTTAACTCCGTTCAATATCCAGAAATGTGGGTAGCTGAATATCTCTAGGCTAGAAATGATTCTAACAATATTGTGGAGTAATTTTGCTAAGTCAGATATTTTGGAGGCAAAGGAAATCAAAAATATTTAATGGAATTTTTTCAAATCATAAAACATAGTTTTTTCTACTTTTAATAAAAATGGGTTTTATCTATCTTTATAATTATTATTTTAATGTAATTTTGGGTAATGTTAGGTTTTAACATGAATGATCTCTTCTACAATAACCTCTCTATTATTACCCTGTTTGAAAGGCTGTTTCTAATATTTTAAATTAATATAATTTAGATTTATAAATTAGTTTTGTGATATTTTAAGTTGAACATCATATACTCCATGTTAAATTTAATATATAGTAATCTCACACATAGTATTCTTGTCATTAAAAATAGTAATAAAGTCCATTTGAGGCAGTCTGTATTTACTCTGCAGAAATTACGAATGACATACAGGGTAGTGAGAGGGCATGTAATTCAGAAATATATGCTGGACAATTTTTTGATATTTTGCTGAATATCATATGTGTGATAGACCAAATGGGTTATTATCTCATACTATCTTACAGTTGTACCATCTAATACTCATTTGGCTGATTCATTAATGACAGCTGAAATTAAGAAAATATGCTGAACAGTCAGAAAGAAAACATTTTTAAAACACTTCTAAACTTTTTAAAATACTATCTGTATCTTCTAAACCTCAGGAAAATGCCTATGAGTAAAACCCTCAAAAAAAACCAAACCTGTCTATCAGTTATTAAAAAAAAGTTATTAATTTTGTTAAGATTATGAATAAATCACTTCAGTACTCTGCAGTAAGGGCAAATAGGAAACTAAATCTTTCCAGTGTTTACATTTCCAGGCATGTGTGGTTGTGACATTATCAGATTTTAACTTTGTTGTTAAGAGCCAATGGTTAACTAATCTAAGAATCACAGAGATTTCTCTTCAAAAATTTGAGATAATCTCAATTTTAAAAGACCAAATATTTATTTGTAATTTTTTAGCTCACATAGATCTATTTTTAAGGAATATTTTTAAATACTGACTTATGCAATGAAACCTTTAAAATGAAATCTCAAAATATTTATGTTGGAAAAGAGACGTACTAACTTCTCTGACTTTACTTTGCTCCCTCTTTGTAGCATATATCTTTTACACTTTGGGAATTTATTAATTCTTAAATTCTTAAATTGGATTTCTTAAATTAATGAATACTTCTGATCATCCAAAAGCATACTTTCTGATAAATAAACTTACTGAATAATATAAACCAGCTAAATAGAACTCTTTCCATACTGATCTGAATTTTGCTTTTCTGAGTTTCAGGAGTCATGACTTTGAGACAGAAACCTATTCTGTATCTAATAAAAGTGTAATATATACCTCTCTCTCAAGTTGTTTATATTTACAGTGCATACATAATTAACATTTTTCTGAGGTGAAAACTGCTAAACAATATTGTTTTGCTGATGAGTTTATTTGAACAGTAATCACTTGGTGTGTTTCCATGGCAGCAAAGTAACGGTGAATCTCTAAAGTATATTCTTTAAAGACCCCACACCTGCAAAAATAAATTATTCTTACTCAGAGATATCTCAGTGCTATCTCTAACTGATTCTGTCAGCATTTTCCCCTTTTCTTCCCTCTGTTTTTAATCAGATGTGGTTTTACAAACTTTTTCAGTTCCTGAATTTTGACAGGCTGATAGACACACAGTAATCAGTGCAAGTTTTACAAGGTCCTCTCAGAACACTACCATTACCATCAATTTTGTTCTAGAGATATGAGGAGGTTACATTATCAGGAGATTGTTGGAGTCATTAGTCATCTACCATGCTTTCAGTGGACTTCCAGGAAATCACATAATGAAAAGCCTCTGGTTTTTAAAATTTTTAAAATTACTTCAGAACTTTGAAATTAACCAAGTGCTTGAATACTCAAAGGCATTTTCAACAGCCATAATTTTTTTTAAAAAAAGTGCTAGCATATAAAATGGGAAAGAGATCTAAAGCACAGAAATCACAGTAAAATCATAAGTAAGGAACTAGGCTGTCCTCCACAGGCTGTTCAGACAATGAGTGGTATGGACACTCAGTGGTGCTGCCCGTACTTTCTTTGCTGGTCATGAGGGAAAAGGGTCAGAAGGATGTCTTGTCATAAATGTGCTGCTGAAGCAAAAACAAATATGCAGCACTAAAAGTCAGAATGATGTTTCACAAGCAAATGTTAAATAAATCTGTCTCCAGGTCAGGACAACTTTAAACAGTTGTGATTGCAGCATGGAGGAGAAGGAAGCCTGAGGTGGTTAATATGTCTTTGATGTCAAAATTGGTTCACTGTAGTGTGAATGTTTAGATAAGATGAAACAAGAAAAATTTATCCTCTTGAGCCAAGGTTTGAGATCACAAAGCACTAGTAGAATGAGAACATATTTTGAGGCTGAATCTTGGGAGTTTGATTAACCAAATAAAATATTCTGCCAGTTCTTTTTTATTCCACTTCTCTCTTTTATTTGTAGAAATTGCTGAACAGAAGTACTTAAATTGCTGGTTCAGAAGACTAAACAGCTATGTAAAAAATCACCAAAATCTTTGAGTAAATTCATCTTACTCAGCCATTTGCTGCAGGAACTATAAGTTCTTTTAAAAACACTAATGGCCCTATCCATCTCTTTCTGACATCGAAATCACAGCAGTGATCAAGATTCATCTGTGCCAATAATAAGGGGCGAGGACAGATTTTTTTTTCCTTTCATTTTTAACTTTTCAATTCTATTTTAGTTTTAGTACATTGAATTAAAAAGGCTCCTGCAGGTATCAGTAGTCACACCAGAACTTTAGCTGCACAGACTGATGCTGCTCTCAGAGGACAAAGCCTGCTAAGACCCATGGTGAGCCCTCCTGTGCATGAGTGAGCTCCCACAGCTCCTTCTGTGTCCCCCAACAAACACAATTGTCACTTGTGGTAGGAGAACCCCAGGGATTCCCAGTGATGGACAATTCCTGAGATAACCAACATGTCAGGATAGGGACAGAGCAGACTGGGATGTTCTGATCCTTGTTTGAAGCAGAGTCCATGCCTGTGTTTATCTTTGGTTCATTTATCCAGACCACATAGGCTTGTTTCACAACTGTGCACTCATTCTTCACCCACAAGTTCATTTTATCTCATGGAGGTGAATTATCATATTAGATTGTCAGAGGTGAAGACTCATATTAGACTGTAACCTACCATAGACTGCGCCGATCATTTCATACTTCAGAAGTCTGTTGCAGGTCAAAAAACAAACTGCTGCATTTTAAATTTTAAGGAAAATGTTTTTCCTTTCTTCTATTGTGTGTTATTCACAGGTCAACTTATTTCTATTAACCTCATGAAGACAGATTGAAGAAGTACCTTACAAAACATAAATAAAAGTAATCTGCTGTGGTGAGCACAATGAAGCAAACAGACCAAGACCAAGAAATACAAACTGCCCAGCTCATCAAAGCAATAGCAGCAAAAAACCCCCAAATCTCTACCATATTCCAAGGCAGGACAAGGATATATGGTAGTTCTATGTCATTCTTTGAACTTTTTGTCTCCATTAGCTCTACCACTGAATGAGTACAATTTCTCTTTGCATAAAGCATTTTTGTCTGTGGGCACTTGTATCGTAACACGAAGGTTTTGTAGACAGTTTATAGGATGGAGGGAATTCTGGGCATGTCTGGATACCCTCATTCAACAACATCCTTTCTCTTGGACCATTCCTAACAGGCTCAGAAGAGACTAACATGCTTGACTCTAAATTTTTAATAACATGTTTGGCCCTGATTAGGGAAATAGGGACAGTATCATCTCAGTCCCTATCCCAGGTGCCAAAGAATCTGAAGGCCTAATACAGGCCAGACCATTTCCTTGGAGGATCTCACCAAGCAGAAAAGTGTACAATCTCAGCTTCCCACCCTCTCTGGCCAATGGATTTCATCTGGAGTTAGGAAGATGTGGAAGTGAGATTGGGCTGAAGCAACTGGCTCATCATAGATGAGGGAAGGAGCGGACCTGAAGCAGTGTCTCAGAGGAAAGCCAACCCTCTCTCTGCTCTTGGCACTCCTGGGGCGCCTCTGGTAACCAGAACCTGAGATGTGATGACAACTGTGATTGGGGTGACCAGTTAAGTGACATGCCCAGGTCAGCGACATGCCCAGGTTAGTGATATGACCAGGTTAGTGACATGCCCAGGTCAGCGACATGCCCAGGTTAGTGACATGACCAGGTTAGTGACATGCCCAGGTTAGTGACATGCCCAGGTTAGTGACATGACCACGTTAGTGACACGACCAGGCTGCTGATGCTGTGACTAACTCATCCCCTCTACTGCTTGTTAGTCATATGCTATTTTTTGCTAATTTGATGGTGACGTTTCAAAGAGAAAATGAAGTTAAGCCATCACTGAGGGTGCTCTAAATGCTCTTGGACCAGCTCTTCTGACTTGCAGGAAAATTGGTAGGGCCTTTCCTGTGAAAGTATGCAGGGATGCAGTATTTCTGATAATTTCTAGAAAAATATATAGGCCATAAATTCCCTAGACTGTTTCCTTTGGTGATGTCTTTTTTTGTGTCATCTCCCTCAAGGAGCAATCCAAAATTAGGGAGGAGTTCATCAAGGACAGATGAATGCAACTTTGGAGCTTGATTCAACATCTGAAGAGATCCTCAGAATCCTCATAATGAACACAAAATAATTATGCTGTTTTCTGATATGGTGCAGTTTTCCTCTTATAGGTTTATCTCCTAGAGAATATTTTAAAGGAATGTAAGGACACTGATAAAAGTACACAGAAGAGCAAGGACATTCAATATTAGTGACAAATATCCAGGCTGACACTCCATTATTAACATTTGCCTTTTGTCCCTTGCTTAATGCTGTCGGGAGTGATGAGAGTGATAGAGGCATTTCAACCCTGACTGGGCTCATTTGTACTTCGACCTTCAAGTGTGTTTTCATCAGGCAGAAATTAAATATTTTCTAATGAGTTAATGGGGAAAGTACTTTAAAATAAAAATAGCAACTGGAATTTTACTTTTAAATGCTATCAAGATATAAGTCATGAATATGAAAGGGTTGATCAAGACTTTCATTTTTAGCAATATGGTAATCTGAAAAATTAAAGAAAAGGCAAGATAATCTTCACATTTCTGAAAAGTGCATTCCACAATCTATCAGCTTAAAAGATCATGATACAAGCAATGTCTTTCTAATATAGAAATTTGATTAGTCTCTTGAACATATTAAGTCCCAGTGGTGGCAAGTTGTGACTGTTTTCCTGCTAAATAGTTTCTATTTTTCAAAGGAAGAGATAAAAGTTCCTTATGATAAAAGTTCTGCTATAAAAATTCACTTTAATTTATTTTTGAAGAGAGAAAGAGAGAAAGAGAGAAAGAGAGAAAAAGAAAGAAAGAAAGAAAGAAAGAAAGAGAGAAAGAAAGAAAGAAAGAAAGAAAGAAAGAGAGAAAGAAAGAAAGAAAGAAAGAAAGAAAGAGAGAAAGAAAGAAAGAAAGAAAGAAAGAAAGAGAGAAAGAAAGAAAGAAAGAAAGAAAGAAAGAGAGAAAGAAAGAAAGAAAGAAAGAAAGAAAGAGAGAAAGAAAGAAAGAAAGAAAGAAAGAAAGAGAGAAAGAAAGAAAGAAAGAAAGAAAGAAAGAGAGAAAGAAAGAAAGAAAGAAAGAAAGAAAGAGAGAAAGAAAGAAAGAAAGAAAGAAAGAAAGAGAGAAAGAAAGAAAGAAAGAAAGAAAGAAAGAGAGAAAGAAAGAAAGAAAGAAAGAAAGAAAGAGGGAAAGAAAGAAAGAAAGAAAGAACGAAAGAAAGAAAGAAAGATGAAAATATGGGTAGTTTTCTAGGATTTTCAGTTACATAATCTGACACTTGAGCAGCAAAAAATAATTGGCCAGTATCTAGGATTAAAACACATAGATACATTCAATATTTTCCTTAATGTGTTGCCCTTGTTTTTCTATTCCACTCCTCTATCCATTTCCCAGTATTTCAGAGGTCCCATTAATTTGAATAAATTAAATCAAGAGACATCAGATAGCCCTCTGAGAGCTGAGGTTGCAGACATCAACTCTGAAATTTGAACATTGAATGGAAATATATATGGTATGCTCACTAATGGAAGATACTTTCAATGCTTTAAGCAACAACAGGGGTCTGAAAATGTGGAAAATTAAGTATTTCAAAAACAAACATACAGATGAGTTGGCTGTAATTTGGGAAAATATATTTTTAGAACAAAAGCCCAATGGAGAATCATTTTCTATTTGCTAAATTTGAGAGAGGCAGGACAAGGTTCCCTGGATGGTAATTTATATCTAGTTTCATCAATATTCACCTTTCCTCTTTACAAATTTAAATAAAAGCTGTCAGTAAATAAAAAGGTCACAAGTGTCTTGCAGAGATTTTCTCGTGTAGTTTGAAAAAAAATTCATTGTGCTAAAATCTCCCTTGTGCTCATGATCCTAACCACATAGAGCTGTACACAGATGTAACTTGCAAGGTCATCTGGTCAATGCTGCAATTTCTACATCTGAAGTAACTGCTGTATTTGACTTTTCAATTACTTTACAGTTTTTTAATTTGGTGTACTTTCACCAGGTTAAGTCTATTTAGGCATGCACAGGAAGGCATGAAAATTTATTTGCAGCACTATTTCTGTAGATACACAAAAATAAAATGGAGTGTAAGCTATAATCAAATTACAAAAAGAAAATTCCAAGGAAATGCTTCAACTGAAGGGATGAAAAGCTGGAAGGTGATGTGCAGTACACCAGGGTGTGTATGAGCCTGACTTATTGACACTGGAAAGCCACTGTTCTACTGTCAGAAGTGTGGGAGAACATTGGGACTGTGCTCCCCAACTTCTGATGGGAGCAGAAGCCATCACCCTTGGCATGGGCTGAGCTGGTTGTAGGAACTCCTGTTAATCAGTTGACAGGATTTCGATGTAGAGAGGTGATGGGAAGAATTTATATATGAATAAACTTTTTTTTTTTGCATCTGCTGCCAAATGTTTAGTTCAGGTAAGGAGCCAATTAAAAGAACCACTGCAAGAGTCATTTTTCATTGGAAAGTTGGAGATTTACTGAAAGCAGAGAGTTTGAGCTAATGAAGAAGTTAGATTAAATATGTGGAAGGAAAAAATGTTTGACTGCAACAGAAAAATTTAATTTTCCAGTTATTTTCCTATTGAACTGTTGTATTCCCACTGGAGCAAACAATACAACTGCATAACCTTTGTCCTTTTACAGAAAATTAATACTCCAGTGAAAATAAGCTTTTCAGGGATATTTATAACCACCGCAGAAAATAGTTCAATTCTGACTGCAGATGAAAGATAACCACCAGCCTGATGGTGCTTCCTATAAATCTTTCTCTGAGAAGAATTTTTGGAGATTCTGGATAAAACCACTGTGCAAAGTACAGAGACAGAGTGGACTCTGTGAAATTGCTTGTAGGGCCACAGCTACACAAACTCACTACCTACAGGAGACTTTAAACATAGGATAAATGGATTAATGTACTTACCAGTATAAATATAGAAATAAATAATTCATTTACTAATATATTAAAGAGATGGAGAAGCTCATTACATGGTGAGAAGTTTTGAATTATCAGGAAAAGCATTTACTTGCAAGTCCCATGTTTGGGACAAACATGAGCCAAGGTTTTGTCTCCCGAATAATTCCCATGTTCTTGAGTGCTACTTTATAACAGATCCAGTTGTATGATCAGAAATCGTATAAGAACAGGATTTAACTCAAAAGCATCCAGTTATGATGCTTGCCAGTTTGTTCCTCACCTACTGTGATGAGAAGTTTATTCAATGGCAAATATGCCACAAACTCACTCATTTTGAAGCAGTAAGATTTCATTGTGTGCCTTTTGATACACACATCACAAAATGTTCATGTTAACATTAAAATCCTTACAGGAGAACAATTTGTCCCTCAGGCTTTTTTTGTTTTATTTTACTTTCTCATTGCATGGGAGAGAACACCACTCATGCATTTAGTGTCTGCTAAGGCATTAAAGTACTTCATTAGAGTACTTTAAGCTAAGCTACTACTAAGCTCCAGGAAAAGCCTCCCACAAAATAATTTACTCCATTGGTTTTGCTTTTCTGGGAAATTGTTAAACACACGTTGCATTTAATGGTAAAAATACTGTATATGGGCATTCATACTTTAATCAGAATGGACATTTCTGTTCCACCTAGGTGTTTGCATTGTAACATTAGAGATGCTTGCTGACTAATCACCATGGCTAAATGAAACAACAATTCCTTCTTTATCACTATACAAACCATAAAATTGACACACCATGA
Organism: Anthoscopus minutus; assembly: GCA_013399455.1. Taxonomy (NCBI): domain Eukaryota; kingdom Metazoa; phylum Chordata; class Aves; order Passeriformes; family Paridae; genus Anthoscopus; species Anthoscopus minutus. Next base: position 21,620 of record VWYI01016815.1, on the reverse strand, counting down.
TGTGTCAATAGGTTTATAGGAAGATGTCCCTTTTTTCTTTTGGAAGCTTCCATGAGAATTTCATGCCATGACATGTGGCTGAGCACATGACATAAGTGGCCCCTAAAAAATCAAAAAGTGAAAAAAACCCCACAAAAAGCAGTTCTGCCTATGAGAATATCTTCATGAACACTAATGTACTACTGAAGGATAGGACCTGGTAGTAATAATTGATTTCAAATATTTTGATATCAAGAGGGAATCAAAACAGTGGATTATAAGCAAACACGCAGGTCTGTGAAATCTTGTGGGAGAAGGCTAATGGGTTTTTTCACGACAACATGGGCCAATTTACCTTTATTCCAGCCAGGAAATGAATGGAGGATGAGTTGCTTAACAGCAGATGCTTGTGTGGAAGTGTTCATACAGCAGAGGAGTTCACAGGACCTAGTGAATGCATGCTGAAAGATACTTACCTGGCTCTCTTTGACTGTATGCACTGTGTAAAGGTGTTGCGCATGCTGTTTAACAGTATTGGACTCCAAAATTCCTGACAATTGACAGGAAGAAATTTTCTGTATTTCAGAAAAAAAAAGAAGTCTGAGGGTGACAACATGGAGCTACGGTGGAAAAATTCTGGGATATCCTTAGGATTTTATAGACTCTTCTTCCTTGGACGTATGTAAGAGTAATCTTCTGTACTGGGGCAACTGTGCTGCAGGATTTCAGCTAAAATTCTTTAGCTTTCTAAGAAGCTGCAGTCAGGAAAGGATAGGGAAAGGCACACTGGGCCAAGGGAGAGACCAGAATATGAGAGATGGAAAGGTAGAATATGTCAGGAGAACGAAAGAGGCAAGAACAGAAGGATGCACTGTGAAATACAGAGCACAACACAAGCCTTCAAAAAACTCCACAGTCACTGTTACAGCTGGAATGGATTTATACTGATGTAATCAAGGCCTCACCTTTGCTTTCAATTCAATTTTTTAAAAAATTGATTTAATTCTTCTGAAATATGAGCAACAGCAACATGCTTACTTTTAGTTACTTTATGCTCTTTTTTCTAAAAAAAAGAAAAAAGCAAAGAGAATTATTTAATCCTCATGGAAAAGATCAGCAGAAAACTCCAGCTCTTCCTATGCTCAGTGTAAATCTTGGAAATATAGCAGGTTAATTTGTACAGTATCACAGAACCATAGAATGGCTTGGGTTGGAATAGACCTTAAAGATCATCTACTTCTAACACCCTTTCCAAGGACAGGAACACCTTCCACTAGAACAGGTTGCTCAAAGCCCCATCCAACTTGGCCTTGAACACTTCCAATGGTAGGGCATTCACAATTTCTTTTGGCAACCCAATCTACTGGCTGACCATCCTAGCAGTAACAAATTTCTCCCTAGTATCTAATCTAAACTTCTTTCAATTAGAAGCCATTCCTCCTTATCCTGTCACTACAAGGTTCTGTAAATAGTCTCTTTCATACATGCAGTGCATTTTTCCTTGCCTTGCAACTTTTATTTAAAAAAGACATCAGCCGCTCCTGTTCTGCTATAGAAGCACTCCCCACAGGTGAAAGTAGGACTGAAAAGAACGAGAGAGTCAAATAAAATATCTGGATTTCTCTTTCTTTGGGACAGAAGGCAGGTTGTGAGGGACATCTGTGCTCAGAGAACATCAATTCAAGCAGACACAAAGGGTTAGTAGGATGCTTGGCTGTGCAGATGTCTGCCATTTTCAAAGCCAATTTAAAGAATGAAGAGGCAACTCTCTAACATTCCAGGGAAAAAAGTATCATGGAAAGAAAATATTTTATTTCAATTAAAGGACATTTTTCTGCGACAGCACATGAATTTGTGACAAGCATGAGTGAAATTAGGATGGTATCAGGAAGCTCAAATTATTGTTCTAGTGAAGGCACTGGAACAGCTTTGTAATTGGGGTAATAGANGCCTGGGCCTCGGCACTCTCCAGCGCCAGAGGGAGTGATAAGAGACTGAGCGAGCCCAGCTACGCCCCATGGCAAGGACTTTCTGGATTTGCCATCTCTTCAGAGCAGCAAGAGGTTTTATTATTTAATATTATTCATTTTTTATGCTTGTGAATAGTTTTCTTGTTAAATAAAGAAGATTTTTCCACTTTTCTCCAAAGAAATATTTTTCCAAACCAGCTGGGTGAGGGGCCACTTGAATCTGCTTTCTAGAGGGACCCTTTTGGAAGTTTCCTCCCAAATTTGCACTAAACCAGGACAAATAGTAAGAATTATTTTTTTGTGTCAAGATACAGCTCCGTGAATGCAGTAACACCTTTTCAATAGTTCAACTGACTGAATAAAGCCTTTGCTATCAGCTCTTTGTTGTACTGTCAAAACAAATAATTACTGTATATAATTAATTCTATGCTTCAGCGCTCTGCTGCTCAGCTGCAAGCCTAGGAAGGTTTTGTTTTGCACTCCTGAGGAATAACAAAGCTCTTGAGTTTTATTCACTTGCCCTCCTTAGAAGCAGCAGGGATGGACCACAGTGTAGGCCACACACTGGCACTAGGAAAGCAGGACTTTGAGTTCTGTCCCTTGTGATTAACCCACTGACTAGACATGGGGACTGGAAGAGGTTGTCCTTCTGAATTTCACACTTTTCTGGGGAACAAATCATATCTTGCTTCCTAGGGTGAGCTGAACATTTTATGTAACAAATTCCAGGGACAATTATTTGGGGATTGACATCCTCCATCTTCTCCTGCTCTCCTTTCACACTCTGAAAATCTGTTCATTCTGGGCTGCAGATTGTTGCAGGGAATATCCCAGGCAGCTTCAGACCATTTCACTTCGAGACTGTTCGCTAGGCAGCTGTGAGTGCTGTGAGCTCAGAGCAAGCTCCAAAACCAGCCACAGGAGTGCATGGCTGAATGCCTTGCTCTGAGGTCTGTGCCACACTCTTCTTCACAGAGGTACAAGTCACCAAGGCCCGGGAGGCAGCATTGTAAGGGAATCTCACAAGAAGCTTAACCTCTTTCTGGAGACTCCCACTACTGTCCTCTGCTGAGGCCAGGACACTTGGATACTGCTGCGCATCTTGCAGCCCTTGCAACATCTCCTCGACCAGCCTAGGCTTTTTTGGGTCTAAGATCTTAGTGCCTACCTTAGTAATGAGTCTGCTTTTTCAGAAACAGACTGTAAATGTAGCTCAGGCTTCACCTTCACCTCATTTTTTGGTCCTAACCCTAATAACCTCAGTCTCCCATCCATACTTTGACATTTTTCTCTTTCCATGAGGAAAGAAAAGCAGAATAAAAGTATGGGAGGGACTTCCTTTCAGTTTGATACACCTAATTTCTCTTCTAACCAAACTCCAGCCACCAAAGCCTTCCATGTTATTGCAACTCGACTGATGTATTTGGGGAAACAGCATATTCTGATTTAATGTTTTCTTTTTTCAAAAGGTGCATCTTCAGAGATTATGAAGTTCTGACCAAGTTTGTGGCCAGAACACAAGAGGGTGCGAGAAATATGTACTTCTGACCTTAATGGAAATACACTTAAAAGCCAGGGTAAGTTCTACATCCTGCGTAATGGAAAATGTGATCTTCTACTTCCATGGAATTCAAAGGTTCAAAATTAACCTGAAGACCAAACCTTATTCAATAGATATGAATGTTCTGTTCTTTTTTCCTTTGTTCCTCTTCCTAGTTCACATGCTTAGAAGCTTATTACCTCTCTACTTCCATGTTTTTCACCTGAGAAAGTCATGGCCATGGAAAATAAATTAAGGCAATAGGAAGCAATGAACTCCCACTTGAATTAGTATTAACTATTGCAATATTTGGTATTTTATCACAATGGTATCTCCAAACACCATGAAATAATTAAGGATAACACTGATCATGGCCTATGGGGAAATATATTTTAAAAACCCTGATTTGGAGACTCTGATAGAAAACAACTCTGAAAGCAGTCTCATTAATTGTGGTGATATTCAGTGCAGGAAACAGCAAAACCTGATCCTAAATGAGACTTCAGGAAAGTAACTACCTGCACGTGCAACATATGGTATTCTTAACATATTATTGTTTCTTTAAAATTGTCAAAGCTTAACATTCGTGCTTTTTTGAAACATAAGTCTTCTGTCATTGTGTTCTGATGACTCATCATTCAAGGTACTCCAATGAATCAGATTAGTGTTCTCCCAAAATAAAGGTATAAACAGATATAACTTTGGAGCACAGTTTTCTAAACTGTTGCTAGACAAAGTTTGTTCCCTTTATTAGGAGCATCTGTTCGTGATACTTTAATAGCTTGAAATTTCATACAGTCAAGAATGACTCAAGCAAATGGTGGATGGATAAAAGCATGTGCTCACATACACAGTGATGGATCAAACACTTTGTTGTATTTTATTAGTTGCTGTTTGTTTAGTTTTTGGGTTGGTTTTGAATAAAGGTTTTACACTGAGTCATCAGAGATCATTGGACATATAAAGGTCTTCAGATTTTCTTTGTGTATTTTTAAAATGTCACAGCCATCACATAATGTACATAATTTGAATACATAAGATTACTGTGTTAAAATCAGAACCGAGATAGGAGGCTGGTTTTAAGTGACACTTTACATTTTAGCTGTCTCTAATTTTGAATCCTGAATCATTAGGAAGTGATGCCACCCAGTACAATACATCAAGCATTGACAAGATTAAGGAATGTCCATTATCCACACTTTCATAAGTCTATTTTTCTGCCATTCATTGACTTTTCAGACATGAATTTGGTTCCAGCAACACATTGCCACAGAAACAGATTACTTGGTTTTTCTTAAAATGGCAAAAATGCCACTGTTGTAGCTACCTAAGCTTAGCTTTTAGGGGTTTATAACAATTTTGCAGTTAGGCAAAAGAGACTATTTAATCTAACCTTTGGACACACTAGGATGACTAGTAAGTCCAAGAGAAAAGACCGTAGTTTTGCACTACTTTTTTCTCTTTTAGAACTATTTTTTATACTTTTTTATGCTAGTTATACTTTTATAACTATTGATTCTTATATGTTTGTCCCGTTTCTTTTTCCTACTCCTTCCAAAACATGCCACCTAGGAAACAGAAAAAGAGCTGAATTTGCGCTAAGGCTGCTTCAAATGGTTCTAATAACATAAAGGCATTTATTAGCATAAAATGGATAATGTGAAATATGAAGTATAATTTCCTTTTAAATGCCAAGAGAATAGAAAGTGGTACATCGTAAAGGTTAATATTATTTCTCATGGCATGTTTGGATTCAGCTTCTCATTCTTTGACCAATGGTCAGAAGAGTTGTTTAAAACTTTATTTTTAAACATCTACTCCTTTTATTTTTGAACATTTCCTGTTTTTTCAGACTTTCAGCCTTGGCTTGAAAGTAGATGATTCCCTTTAAGCCTTCACTACAGCCTCTGCTACCACTGTGGTTCAAAAATTCTCCTTTGAAAAGCTGCAAGGAAATGCTGTGTAGCATGATTGTGTAATCCAGGTCTCATGACAGGCAAGTTGTTTGTGTTAGACAGATACTTAAAATCCTACTAAAAATCCTGTCCTTGAAGGGACCAGCTAATATATAATGTCACTTAAAAAGAAAAAGCACTTCTTATCTAAGAGGACATCTTAATGTTCTTGCTGCTCTCGTGCCCAGAGAGAGAAACACTCTGCAGTGTGATTTAATCTAAAACTCTCCAACCCTGAGCACGTTTTTCGTAGGTGTTTAGCCCTTTCAGGTGCAGAGAGAGAGTATGGTTTCTGCACCACTGAAATTCTGCTACAACACTGGCCTCCTGTTATGCTGGGGCAGACTACAGTGAAGTCTTCCACCTCAGTGAGATGCAATGCAAGGCAAAAATGCCTGAGGTTATCTTGGCATCTGCTCCCATGTGCTGAACCAGGAATCAGACAGAGGTTTGCAGAATTAGATTTATCTGTCTTATAAAAAGCTTTCTAGTATTCTGGAAAATTTAAGTTTCGGGGTGCTGTAATGCTTAAGATGTATTAAAGATTTTTGTGATTTTTTTTTCTTTATGATACTTCCCCCACATGCTGATAAAAAGTTCTCCCTATAGGCCACTTTTGTATCTCCACACTACTTTTTATTCTCTAGAGCTTCTTTCTTGCCAGTGTAATATATTGTTTAGCATTTCTGTCTCCTCCTAGTCAAGTTTAGCCTGTTTCTAACACTGCCTTCAGGGCTTATAAAAATATATGCAACACTATTGAGAAAGATGATATAATTATATGGGAGGAAGAGAAATTGGATGCCATGATGAGATAGGATTATTACAACAGCAGAGAGCACTATGTGAAAACCAAATAGATTTATTTAGGGTAGTATTTAATATTACTGATGAATCTTTAGAATCAAGGTTTTCTTCTCCCACAAGAAAAGTAAGAAAAACAAATTTAAAAACCCAAAAACAAAACCACACAAACAAACCACCTGAAGTAGAGACAAATTCAGCCATTGTCACTCTCCTGTAGTTGCAAGGTCCCTTCTAGAACTCTATGAAATAGCTCTGATTTCTGGGTACTTGATAGTCACAGTTGTCATAATGCCCAAGTCCTAGCCAAACAGCCAGAGTATGAAAAAGCATCAGTTATGGATGCAAAACAGAGACTGAAGTGTCTTGAATATAACTTACGACTCATGGAGACCTTGTGCCACAGTCTGACTCCAGGAACATGCCAGGTCTTCCTGTTCTGGGTTTGCTAAGACTGGTAGTTCTGACTTTAACAAAAAACTGCGCAAGCAACTGATTTTCAGAAAAAAATTAATTCATCCTGCTTGCAATGAAAGCGAATGATCAGTGAGGTCAGTGAAGACTTTCCTCCTTGGACTTTCTCATGGAGAGAAACTTCAGTATTGAAACTTGCTCAAATTGTGACTGACTTATACTTGAACTTAGAATCAAACTTTTTGAGCATCTGAAGAAAATTAAGAAAGAATAGAAAAATAGTGTTCATACAGTAATTACCTAACTCAGGTCACCTCATTATTGGGAAGATTTGCAGCCCAACATTGAAGGTCCCTTACTAGTGGTGAGCCAATGAAGCTTGCAATGAAAAACTCAGTGCAAGTTTCCTTCTACTCTCTTGGAGGAGCGATCTCATTCCTGAAACTTTATTAGGCACATGCAGATCTGGTAGTCATCACTACTGTGTGCAGGTTTTCTGATGAATCCTAGGAAAACTTAGTAGTGCAACTTTTGGTCATCCTGAGAACAGATCTTAAAAATTTAAGCCCTCAGATGGAGGATGAATTGAATGATGTTACTGGAGATACTGGAAAAATTTTAGCCCCATTTCATATATAAAAAATTCTTTTTATACATTAAAGAAATCAACAAAACTTTTCAAAATAAGCATGAGTGTATGTGCCCAGTTATAGAGAAAACAATTGACCAAGGTGTTGATTGTACTGACAGAGAACTTTTCAGCACAGCAACTCAATGTTTTTTCTCCATCGTCACAGGAGTCTGCTGCCAAAAAAATAGATTACAAAGGGTTCTGCTTTTGCAAAAGTTGTACCAGTTTCACTGCCATTCTCTCTCTCTTTGTGCGAAACAGATCTAACAGACCACTGCTTATCACTGCAGTTCTGCACTGTAAGACATCTTGTGCATGGATGGAAAATGGATTTTTTCTGTCTCCTTCTAGATGAAAGCAGAGCCCCAACCATGCAATTTTTCACCTTTAGAAAAAGGAGACAAATATAGGCAACTTCCAGATTAGAGAAATTAAAAAAAATAGAGTGGACCTTAGAACAGATACAAGTAAAGGTGGATATTTTGGGTCACCTTTACCTAGTGATGCTTCATTACAGATTTCAGCCTTGGAATAGTGGTAGGGAACTCTACCACCTCCAGGCATTATTTCTTTTAAGCCATAGCTCCATAAAACAGTGGGAATGTATCAAAAGCAAAACATTCAGCTCAGAAGTTCAATACCAAGGGAAAAAATAACACTTTGCTGCATCTTCCTCACAGACATATGTCTAACAATTTGAATGACTAGTGTCTCACATAGGAAATATTTATTTTCCTGCATGAGCTATTTAATATTTCATACCCCACTTCATCATGAAAAAATACTGTCCAAGTCCTCTAGATTTTAAACAAAAGAATAAATACAGCTGTAGGCTAAAACTGTACATGAAAACTAGCACAGATCAATGTATTAGTGTTGCAAAGCATAGGAAAACAGCATCAACAGCCCAGGCAAAACTGAACTTTCAGAGGAACATTTCTTCTGTTTTCTTTCTTCTCTTCTCTCTCACTTGACTTCTTCAACATGAGAATCTTGAATAAAAAGTTATGAAGTTTCTCCACTTGTTTCTTTTTTTTTCACTGCTTTCTTTTTGTAGTCACATAAGGACACTAAAGCATAACTACTCACTAAGCCACGAAATAATAATGTCATCCTAGGTTGCCCAGAGAAGGTGCGGATGCCCCATCCCTGGAAGTGTCTAAGGTCAGACTGGATGGAGCTCTGAAAGACCTGGTCTAATGAAAGATGTCCCTGCCTGTGGCAGAGAGGCTGGAACTAGATCATCTTCAATGTTCCCTACAACCCAAATCATTAGATAATTTTATATTTCTAATGAATAACTGCTAATAAGAAATGTGAAAGTTACCATCTGGCAAAGTTGTAAAACTGATGCTGGCATAAAAGGAGGTACAGAAAAGCATGTGTCTCGCCAAAATATATAACCCTTCACATAACAAGTTTTCTATTCATATGCTTTCTACTCCCAGTTGTTGAAGACTTTTAAGACTGAGAGAGGTCAGAATGTAATTTTTAGAACTTTTTTTCCTTTTAGAACTTTTTTTTCCTCCACATGAAGTTTCAGAGGACTGAAATTCTGATTATCCTGGCTATTTAATCTAAGAACTGAAGTATGTTCTAGCGAAAAAAAAATTTAAAAAAACAATTATATCAGTAAACATTGAATTATTTGATTATCTGGTCTACATGATTCTTTTAAAAATCATCTTCTTTTTCCAAATAGGCGAAACACAATTTATTCCTTGACTATAAATTCAATGGACCTACGGGTCTGCAAGATTTGCCTCTCATTTTGGGAACTAAAAAAAAAATTAACATTGTATTGAATTTCCTCGATATTTGTTCAAATGCTAAAGCAAATTTTCTTGAGTGTCTTTTAAATCTCTTGATGTTTGCTTTTAACAACATCATTTTAATCTTTACTGACACTATCTTTGGTTAGTATTAGGTGGCATTACAGAATCACTGAGATATTTTAAATCCAATCACAGAAGTTTGATCAATTACTCCATCATTTACTCCCAGAGATCCTCATGCCACAGTCCAGATAAGCTCCAGAGCATGGGATATGGCAGCAGCTGAGCTCTTGTCAGCTTTTTTCTGGATGGGCTGAGTAAAATTTTCTGCTACATATTCCATATTTTCTTATATGATGTCTACTAGCACTTGTAAACATTTATCCCATTCCCTCCTAGCAGGGCATGGAAAAGCTCTGTAGGGAGCCTGAGCTTTGATGTGGTCTTCACAGCAGTGTCCACAGGGGGTACAAATCACAGGTAATAGAGGTAGCCCTACATGTCTGTACTCCCCACCTGGTCCATATTCATCTGGACCGTGGCCAAAATGTGCTGGGGCTAAAAAAGTGATAAAATAGACAACATCTTCCAAATAGATATTATGCATGTTTACAGAACTGTAAATTGTAATGTGGAAAGTGAACTGTGAAAACATTTTCCTTCCTTTACAGGACTAGAAATGTCTTTAGTTTTAACTAAGACATTGTGGAAGACTAATGAAAAAACCCCAAGTTTCTTTTGACTGAATTAAATGTGTGATTGAACAGTGTATACTTATGTTCTTGAAGACCATTTCTCAAAGAATTCAAGTTTTCAGGAACAAGATATTAAATGTAGGACAAGAAAAAGTCAGTGTTTTGCATGTATGTTTTGTGTGTTGTTGTTCTGTAATCTCTAGTTTAGGTTAAAAGTTATGTTCTATACAAGTAAAAACCCCTGAATTTTCTGAATACTGTTTTTGCATGGGGATATGGTTAAAAGCTTATTTCCAACTTCAAGCCATATGGTAAGTGGTGATTCACATTTGAAAATAATTCCTGTTTTAACTGCCTCTGGTTGTTCTTGGGAATAAAAACTGAAACAAGAAAAGTAAGCAAAAGGAGTATTCCCAAACTGACTGCTTGCTGGAGCTAGATAAAACTCATATCTGAAATATTTAGCATTCTTTCCTACATACACATTTTCAGAAGATTTCTTGGTCACCCAAGCATTTTCTAATCACTTCAGTCGACCCATGTGCTCAGGAGCAGCCAAAACCCATCAAGTTTTGGTGGCTGCTCTGTCTGGGCTGCAGCCAGGAGCCACGTTATGAGTCTCTGCAGAACTTCAGAGGCATCTGTGCCTGCAGATGAAGCCTGTCAAGGAGCTGCTCTGGGCTTGATTCCCCCTCCCCACCCCAGGGTGTGCTGCTAGGCTGCCCTGCTGTGTCTCTGAGTTTGTGTCTCTGTTATCTGCTGTGTGCCTGGGGGAGCAGCTCCAGTGGTGAGCACAGCACATCAGCCTGGCTTAGAGGGAATTCTTGCCACAGGAGAGAGCACAGCAATACCCAAGGGGATTACTGCTGTTCCACGCAGCATCTGATACAAAATTATTGATCATCTGCCAGGCACAGCCAAGTGCCACTGAGGCCAGCCCAGCTCTGCTTGGAGCAAGGAGTCAGTTCAGACTGATTAAATCACAGGGTTGGAAGAGAAACAAGGGTAAAACAAATGAGCCTGAGTGCTAGGAAAAAAAGGAAAGAAGAATGTAGTACTTAAATCCAATAGAGAAACCAAAAAACATGGAAACATATCCAGCTGCTGTTGAACTCAGCTATGAGTTCCTCTGGACTTTATGAACACATAAAACTGGAGAACAATCTCTGTTATGTATCCAGGTGTGCCTTGATAATCTTATCAAATCAGAGGAAACATCAACACCAAATCTTGATTGCACAAGATTTCAAATTGGAGGGTTCTCAAAGGGAGGAATTATTTTAAAATCATCCTTTCCCAGTTAATTGTTCTCTTCACCCCCCACCTGCCAGATGATGTGGTAGGTAAGCAAAATAAAAATTGCTCCCTTGTTTTCAATGAAATTTTCTGAGCTATTTCACACATCAGTACATGTACCAAAGAAACGTAAACCTTGAAAATTTTGCACTAGGTCGGGACCAAGCATAATTTGTCACCTCTCACCTCCCTTTCACTCTCTCCTGGTGCTACCACGCTCCTGATGAGAGCTTGTCTAAACTGCCTTCATGACAAAAAATTTAATTGTCTCACCAGTGGACAGCTTCTAGCTCTCCCTCTGGCAGGTGAAAATAGGGCAAAATGAAACATCATCAGTTCCTAAGGAAATGGTTCCTTGCTTTGTACTTTTTATGCTTTGTGTTGCGCACAACGCCTTTTGGAGACTGAATAGGGTTTGCCATTTTTGAATATACTATAGACTATAATTTTCATATCTGCTTTCACCATGTAGATAAAGTTCTAGTGTACTAGAATTTGCTCAAGCAAATGAACACTTATTAAATCCCTTAATTTTATGAAGACTATATAGTTGAGCTGTTACAAAAAACCCTAGTCCCTCTCTGCTGAAAAGCCAGCTGTAAAATCTCAATTCTCAAATATACAATTCTGAATTTTTAATTTTACGGAACATCATCTTATCCAAGAAACTAAATACATTATTGATACTATTGCACAAGATCTAAAGAATTAGCCATCTAAATGAAAATTAGCCAACATTTATTATTAATGTGTTTTAGAAAAAATGCTCACGTGAAAGTTCACATAATTTAAATTATCATCCTGTTTCTTTCTGTCTATTCTTTAAAAAAACCCACCAATGTTATCACAGAAATTAAAACAGTGCATCTATATTGTATACACTTCCACTTATGATGCTATAGAAAAAAATTAAATATGTTTGTCTTAAATAGATTTGAGTGATCTCACAGTGAACACATTTTTATGAACAGGTGAGTACATACAGAAAACCAGATGAAACACAAGACAATCTAAATTTAGAAAATTGAGATTCTGTGGCAGGCAGAGTTTACCTTAATTGTGACAGTATTTTGCTGTAAACTAATGAAATTTCTTCTCAGTTAGATGCTTTCTTTTAGACTGCTGAGGCTGCCAGATCAGAACATAGCCCACCTGGGTATGAAAGCAGGATGAGACAAAGGCATCTCACCTGGCTGCAGGAACATTTGACATACTTGAGAGAGGAAGAGAAAGTACAAAGAAGGCACACTTCTCTTTCCCCAGCTTCTTTATACTGGGAAGATTTCTCATATTCAGAAGGAAAAATGTATTTAGAATGGATCAGATTGTTCCATTTAGTACTTATGCAGGGACGCTTTAAAGCTATTCCACAGCAACCTTTTCTTTCTTTACAAATAATGGACTTTACTGCCCAAGCATTGCAGGGTCTTGTCTATGATGCATTCACCCTAGGCCAAGGCCATCTCCCACATGTATAAAACCAAAAGATGGTGATATGAATTCAGTTTTGGAGACAAGAAGATCAGCTAGACTTGCCACTGCATCTTTTGAGGTTACTGGTAAGACTTTAATATGAGAGTTTATCTCATTCTCCACTGGCACAAGATGGAATCAAGGCCCGAAGTCCTGCTGCACATGACACTTTTATACCAGCAGGGCCAAGTCAGAGCTTTCCACAGAAGGTATAGATGCAGTGACTGTGAAATTGATGCCTGCAGATGATGATTTAAGACACTTCCCAAGACCTCTTGAAAATACTCCATCAGTCTCCGGCATCCCACAGGGCACAGGTTGAAAATATCCAGTCTGGAGCTGTTGTTCCCATTACTGGATGCCATATGCTTCCCAGAAGACGGAAGAAGTTCAATGTTCACAACAAAAAAACAGAGGAAAGCTAGGGGAAGCCTTTTCTCTCGAGAGCTCATTCTCTTTTGTATCCTTCCTGTTGGAGGCACATATATCGGGTGATGGGGCCAAGCTGCAGCTGAAAAATACCTATTTTAACCACCTCTACCTACAGAGATACAATAATATAGTGCTGCTAGGTGGCTGGGTAGAGAGGAGTAAAATCAAATCTCTTGCAAATGCATGAAGAAGAGAAAGACAACCAAAACAGAGAAAGGACTCACAGCTGGAGGAAAAAGGAAACAGCAGCAATCAAAGGTTGATGTTCCAGGAGCTGATCAGAATCCACTCCAACTTTGTGGAAATGTTGAAATAACAGGTCCTTTCTGATTGATTTGACCAACTTTGAATGCCTTCCATAATCATGTTAATGAATGCCCAGTGATGTCACAGTATTTATTTACAGAAGCCTGATAGTTTCTTAAGCAATTGTAATCATGGTAGGTCTGATTCTTCCCAGTACAATCATCCCACACACTCCCATTTTGTGACCCAAAAGTGAACACTGCCTAGCAGAGGTTACAGCATCCTTCTGTAACTCTCAGCTAATCAAAATTAAATGTCTATTTTTCTATTTTTTCCCCTACATTTCTAGTTTCTTTCAGCTTGTCCAGCCAGCCTGCAACTCAGTGGCTCCACAATATAGAGCTCCTTATCACATCCTTCAATTCTCTCCATCCAGTGAATGCCTGACTACCAACTGCCATTTATCAAAAAATTTGTGAAATAAAATCAGGTTGGGCTTTTATTACCTCAGACATGTCACAACAAACAAGTTGTGAAAACACTTTGAACACATTTGCATGTAAGCTGTCTGCTCTTAGAATGGATGGACACTCCCTAGAAAGGAATTCCAGTTCCATATGCATAAAAAAACTAGTAAAGAAAATAGACAATATTAATAAAATGTTTCTAGTAAGTACAAAGAGTAGTAGGGATATAAGATATATTAGCACATGGATTTGCTATTCCCATGAATTATTAGGAAAACTGAAATAAATCATTATACATATAGACTAATGCTTTTCTTGAGTTTTATTTTCATGCCTTTCCCCAAAGACAAGCACTTTTATTTAATAGAAAGCAGTCAAACATTTCAAACAGCTTGAGAGACAATCCATAATAATAAAAGGGATATACTTAATCTGGATACACAAATTTCATAAATTTCTCCAGGTCAGTGTATTCCCACTGCAGTGTTTTGCCAGCTTAAATGCCAGCACAGCTGTCATTATCTTTCCCCCTGGGTACTAGTGTTCCTCCTAATGTTTCATGAGGGAAATCAAAAAGGGAAGTTTGGTGCAAATCATTTTAGTTTTTAAAAGAGAAGAGAATTCGCACTCAGGACTGGAACTCTGTCAAAGGAGCTTTTCACTTATTTGTGGGTCATTTGTAGAAGAGACTTTATTTCTCAGGCTTCTGAGACAATTCTCTAGGTCTGTTGGCACCAGTAAAGCTAAGTGGCATACATAAAAGTTGAAAAACAATTAAGTCTTTTGTGCCATTACAGCAATTCTGAAAACATTTTGTGTTACAGTGCAAATATTTACCTGATGTCACCAGACAACATTTTCATAAAATTCTGCCCTTAAGCATTCTGGGGATTCCTTCTATGAGTGCGGTACCAGGTGGTTTTTATTGTCATCATTCAGCTCACAGGCTGCCTTTTTGAATAGCTCACCCTACCACCGCTTCTTGCTGTTGAGTATTTTTTTTATTCCAAATAAATACTGAAATTTTCAGCTGATGAACCACTTCAGAAACTCAGCAGAGATCCTCTGGGCTAACAGAAACAGTGCAAGATTCTTCTCATTAGAGATCTACTGCTCAGCTGTTTGCTTACATGGAGCCTTTCTTCTCTGTCTTGCAGACAATAGATGCATGATCCTGCACATATTGCTTCATCCAGTTGCAGTGACTCCAGGTTGATCCGCCCCATGGATCAGGAACAAGAACATTCAGTCTCAATGAACACAGGATGTTATGGCTTTTACTAATGTTTGCAACTTTTTCATGAATGCATTATTCTGGCAGATAATTTTGCCCCAGATGTTTTAGGATTATGAGAGGTTCTTTAGTACAAATGATTTCATGCCATGTGTGCAGGTAGCCTGTGAGCTTCAGGAGGAGATGGAGGATTGCAGACTACACCTCAAGAGAGCTGTCTGCTACTGACTTCTGCACAATGGCAGAACTTACGCTACTGCCCTTCCAGGCTCTTGCCTAGACTGGCATCAAGGCCCATCAAAATTGTTCCAGCCCAACTGGAAGACACCGTCACACGAAGGAAATATTTGAATGGAGGAATCAACTTTCTGCCTAGTTTGCATCTGCAATGCAGCCACAAAGCTCAGTACGGAAGAGAGATGGTATAGTGACAATTCTCACAGAATCACAGAATATGCTGAGCTGGAAGGGATTTACAAGGATCACTGAGTCCAAGCCCCAGCCCTGCACAGCACCAGCCCCAAGAGTCACACCCTGCGCCCGAGAGCATTGTCCAAATTCTTGAGCTCTCTCAGGCTGGTGCTGTGACCCTGGGGAGCCTGTTCCAGTGTCCAGCAGCTCTCTGGGTGAGGAACCTTTTTCTAATACCCAACCCAAACCTCCTCTGACACAATTTCAGGCCATTCCCTCAGGTCCTGTCACTGGTCACCAGGGAGAACATTCAGTGTTTGCCCCTCTGCTTCCCTCATGTCTAAGCTGTAACTGCAATGAGGTCTCCCCTCAGTCTTCTCTTCTTCAGGCTGAACAGACCAAGTGACCTCTTTCCAGGAACTACCAGCTGCCTAACAGATGGGCTGTAGAGATCAGAGTAATTTTAACTGTGAGGATTGTCTAAAAATTGGCTGTCACTACAGCTCAGCAGCACACTAAGAATGCTAGAGTTATTGTTAAGGCATTCCTGACACACACAAGAGCTTATTTTGGAGACCATATTATTGTACCAGGACTTGCAAGTTATTGTGCAGCAATAGAATAGGTATTAGGTAGAATTAGGAAACTAATACATAGCTAGCTCACAGCTAATCACAAAGGTCTTCAGAAACTGTGCTTTATATATCTCCTAAAGCCTATCTCAAGTAAAATTCGAGAGACTGAGGCATTTTCTTATTGTCAGGAAATAATAAATTAAAGTAAAATTAATTGATTAATTTTCGGGTTGCATGAGGCTGTGTTTAATATTTTTTAGTATGAAAATATCACATTTATTGTAATATTTTGTATTGTTCTAAGTTGCAAAGTGTGAATGCAATGGAGCATTTCCCAAGGGGAAAAGGGGAGGAGGACTAACAGAGGTGCTGATCTTTCAAACCTGCATTCACCACACCCTTTTCACAGAATACAGGTACTGACAAGACTCAGCAGCAGGATAGGAGAGAGAGGATGGAGGCAATCCAGCTGTATCATCTTGACATTGTCTGTGCTGTACAGGAGCCTGGCAGCATGCATGGGGAGCTCCAGCCTCCATTAGCAAGGAGGAGGCCTGTGTGGTGGATAGCTCTTATTTTCTTCTCATTTCTGGGGTGAGTGAATTCAGTTTTCATTAAGCTACTGTGAAGATTTGAGCCAGCTTTTCTCACAAGCCTCCTTCTTTTCTGCTAAGGACTAGACTTGCTTCACTTCCTACACCTGGATGCAAATCAAGGTGACATTCATTGAAGCTTCACTAGGTAAGACCAAATCTAAGCACGGCATATCCTCCCTCTCTTCTTTTTAATTACACCTGGGCATCAGCGACACGTCACAAAACTGGCAATTTAAAGTATAGTATTACTCATTTTTTAGTGGTTTTGTTGATGTGCCAGTGCTTCATCAGGAAGAATGACTAGAGATCAGAGAAGTATGAATCTGGTCTGCAGATCCTATACATTCTCTGAAATATTGCTTTTGGAGGGAGGAAACCAAATATATGAGGAATTCATAACTTTCTTTCTTTGGAGGTTGGTCTGTCACAAACAATAGTCAGTCAATTGTCAGATAATCAAAAGTTAAAGAAATCTGGATAGGTCATTGTGGTCAGGAAACTGCAAAATAGGGATCATAATGCAAAAATAACTCTTTTTTATAACTAGATTAACTCCTTTATTCTTACCAGCACCAAGTCAGAATCTCTGAGTCCTGATCTCAGGGGCTGCACAGCTTTACCTAAACTCATAATAGAGAACTGCATGTTTTATTATCATCTTCACTGTGAAGCACCACAATGACCAAGGTACCAATATTTCATATAACAAAACACAGCATAGCAGGACAATGAGGAATGAGTAGAAATGGATGTTGCCATAACCCACCATGGAGAATCGGATGGAGGAATGATTCTTGTAGTATGTAACCTTTCTCTAGGGCACGTTAGTTAGAAATCTAGTTTGTGTAGTGTAAGCTCCCAAAGCCAGATTGCATTTCCCAGAGAACATTGCTGAGAGCTTATCTTGTGGGGAAGGGATTAGCTCCACAGCTGGCAGCACCAAAATATTTTGGTTTTCAGCCCCTTGTCAAAAAAATCAAATATCTCAGCAGGTGTAAGCCCCTGCGTTTTAGACAGTCATTGTTCTTGAATTCCATTTCCATATTTACACTTCCAATCAAAAAAAGCCTTGTCCCAATGTAATAACTACAGAGGTGGCATATATATATATGTCTGCTGACTGCTGGCACAGGGCCTGAGTGACGGATTAAAATAAATAACTTAGAAATGGCTGAAATTTTTTCTTAATTACACATACTCCCAATACAGATGGAGGTAAATTTATTTATAGCACGATACAGTATTGCCTTCTTGAATTTCTGCTAAATTACTGTCTACTATTTGTACAATTTTAATAATAAATATTCAGTTCCAATTTGTAGAGAATTCCTGTTTTCTCCTCAATAAATAGTCCTTTACAACAGAACAAATGAAAAAAAAAAAAGTCTGTTCATCCTAACACGTCTCAGCCAGCATGTATGTGTGGTAAACCAACAGAAGAAATCTGAGTTATGTTCCCAAAAACAACTTTAAAGGCGTAAAGGTGTGGTTTCATGGTTTTGGTTATACCTCTATGCATTGAACTCTCTCTTTTCTTACAGAAAAAGATTGCATGGGTATAAATATGATCCTTTTGTTTGCTGCTATAAAAGTGTGGGGGAGGAAGTAAATAGAACAGAAACTGCAAAATAAAGCATTACTTGAGAACAATGGCATGTACCCTTGAGATCTGATCAGACAATAAAAAAAAAATAAAAAAATAACAGCTTTTACCATGAAGGGTCTTGAGATAAAGCATTAATTTCAGAGGGATTCTGCCACAATCTTTCAATCTCAGTAGGGGGTATATACAGCACTTTCAGGATTCCTCTCTTGTCCTTAAGCATCACTTCTGTATAGAAGGGTATTACTCTGGAGTGCCATGCCATGAGCCATTCAGAATGACAATTGTTTAGGAAAAGTGCACAAGAATACTTCAGCAAGCTGCTCTGTAACTGCAAGTGAAATCATACAGAAAACAAGTGTAATCAATTGTAAACATGAGAATATCTGAATAAACACTAAGGTCAAGAACTTGTAAAACTGGCTGACTCAGAGAACTGCTTTTTTTTTTCTGTCAGGGGCACACAAACCTGCAAGACTTATTCTTTTAACACACTTTGTTTAAGAGAGGTCATGTGTCTGGAAGGCCCTTCTCTATACATGCCAAACTGCATTTTCTACATCATCAATATGACTTGATTTTATCATCCTTTAGAATATATATAGTATATTACTTATCAATCCACTGGCATTTCATTCTTTACCCAAATGAAATATTGCTCGTGATGATTTCTTATACTCTCACTCTATTTCACAAATCGACCATAATAACACTGTTTAAATCTATCTTTAAGATTATTCACAATCCTGAAATTTTATGGTGCATAACAAATTGATACTGATAAACTTTTAGCTGAGGAATAAGGAGAATGAAATGACAAACTGTTTTAAAGGTTAAATATTCTCTTGGTGCATCTGTGTTACGTCATGGTTAAGCAAAAGCCTTTGATGTTGCATAGGCAACATATGCATAGGCAAAAGCCTGTGATGAACATACCCAATTTTCAGAAAGGAAACTTTCCACCTGGGTCAGTCTATTCATTGTAAGAATAAAAAGCTTATCTCTAATATCTGACTCCAGTAAGGACTTTTATCTGCAAGGATTTATGATGTGTATGATTATGCATGCAAAGTCTCTTTCTCTGTTATGTAAGGTATGCAATTTCTAGCATTTTTCAAAAAAAGGAAGATTTTAGCATACTCCCCTGTATATTTTAGCCCTTTATATCCTCCTTATATTTCTTTAGCAGTCATTTTGTTTCCTAGTTTTTTTCCAACTGATAAGTCCTGCAGCCCTGTTTTAAATATCACCCAGAAACCACAAGCACAGCTTACCCTCTACAACATGAAATACTGGAGATATTTTGTCCTCATCCATTCAGTCACATTTTATTCAAAGAAAATAACGACATTTCCTTACCTACCAACTTACAGCAGCTTTATTAAGTTCTGTATTTTATGAATTTAGATTAAAAGAATCCTTTACTTCATTGCTTTTGATGCCTGGCAGAAGAGGTAAGTGCCATTAGACATGCTCCTTTCTCTGTGCCTGTAAGACCTGATCTGAGCTCAGGATGATCTGTCAGAAAGAGTGTGACCTGCAGGTTAATGGACTGAGGATGAATTGAGATGAAATCCCCAAAACATCTAAACTGGAACTAACTCTTTCAATAGTTTAACAGTTAGTCACACTTCACCTCTTCTCATTCTCCAGAGTCACTGTTCTTCAGTACCTTCACTTAATATTGGTAAATGATTCTTCAGAAAATAGCAGATAAATCTCCTGCTGAGCTGGTTAAGCAGAAATACTTAAGGGCACCTGGATTTCAAGAGGTCTGAAACACTGAGTGCTCTGTTCATTAGCAGTATCAGGCATGGAAGTTACTCCTTTTCAGTTCAAATATCTTTATAGATAAAAAACAAGACAAATCAATCTTTTTTTTTTAATCTCCAACTAATGAGAATTCTAAGGTCCCATGGCAATTTACGTGGACTATTAGATCATCAGAATATTTCAGTGGAAAGCTAAGAACCTAAATGTTTGCTTAGCTCTAGAACTTGTTATTATCTTCTCACCAGTTTAAAGACACCTTTTGCCATCTGGAGTTTCCTCTACAGATTTATTAGTAAGAATTACCCCTAGCCTTATCTGGATTTGTTCCTGAGTGTAGAGTGAAGAACATGATGAGTAAGAGTAGAAGTAGAAAACCTGATTAAAAAGGCAGGGAAAGAAACCAACAACAACTACAACAGCAACAACAACAAAATGCACAAGAAAATTGCAATCCTCAGTGTTCTGTAAATACATAATCTGCTCTGAAAGAAAACCACAGCTGTGGAAGAAAAAAAAGGATTACGTTTCAGCTGTGATAGAGCTGAGACAATTACAGACAAGGCTTATCTTGTGAAAGTGGTTAAGAGTAAATCTGAAAATGAAGATTAGGAAAAACTCCTAGTCAACCTGTGATTATATACTATCAGAGCAATAGATCTGAATCTCAGATTTGAAAAAAATGTCTTTAAGACTTTAAGCCAAAAGGAGTGGAATTCTGCACTTATTTCTGTTTCACCTGACAGGGATTTAGCTAAAGAAAACTTTTATTCTAACTCAGAGACAGCTAAAAAATTTAGCCAGGGTTGCTGCGTTAAATAACACAAATTAGCCTCATGCATCCATTACTCAAGACTAATGTAAAATCCATCTTTTCTGTCCTCCATTTCTAGATTCTGAGAATGCACTCAAAATATGGAGAAAACATTCCCTTGAAAGTCCCAGCTTCCCTTGGAAACCCAGCTGAAAACATATTTCTGCAGAAGTGATAAAAGAAACTTTCCCTTGTCATTCTCCACCACTGACTCTTAATGGGGGAGCAGCTTGAGGAGCTGTAGCTGCTGGAGCACATCCCTTTCCTCCTGAAGGCAACATCTGCTTAAGTGAGAACCCTAAGACTGCTGGGAACCCCCTACCCCTTTCCTCTATCTGACAGCAGCCAAATCCTGTGTCTCCACAGCTGGGTACTGACAGCTCTGGACAGCTGAATCCCTGCAGAAAGCCTTGGATGTCAGTGCCTCAGGACTTGTCCATCTGCACCATTGAATGTAAGCATGACAAATCAGAATGTAACACTAAGAAAACATTTTCTTGTAACAAAGCTTGAAAACTGCATTTAGTCAGACATCCTTAATTAGGGCAGCTGCCAGTAAAATAAGTGCTTTGACTAGAAAAAGAAAGAGATCTGCTATGCCTTTTGCTCTGCTCAACCCACTTGAATGTGGCCAAAACATAAGACAAAAATATTAATTGAATTCATGTTTTACAGATTTGGATCTATTCAGCTGTTGAGTATTCTCAAGCCTTAACAACAGCTCTATTAATTATTACCCACAGTCCTCTGCTTAGAGCCACAGCTGTTTTCCTGTTTCACTGACACTTTTCACAAATTACAAAACTACCAAAATTAATAAAAGTCTAGGCACAAATGACAGAGCAAGAGCTGGAAACAGTTTCAGTTCATAAGCTGTGTGACTCTCCACACTGCTAATTTAGAGCAACTGAGCTACTGTACTGGTTTGAGAACAAAACCA